>JAPYYR010000563.1:0-26966 GCA_030523065.1 Aphidius colemani
AGTCTTTGTCTTAATCCAAATCAATTTTGTCTCAATCCAAATACATTTATTTTCAAGAAGAAAAATTCTATCTGACAGAAGTTTTTTTTTTCAGTGAAGAATTTTACTTTTTTATTTTATACTTATCCGAATGAGTAAGCAATGTTGATATCCTGAAATGTTCATTAGTAAATTTGATTGAGCTCCTTGAATGTTTAATATTTTCAGTAAAACATATTCTTCCTGTTGTCGAATCTGATGATGCAATAAATTGTGCGGTATCGAACGTATCAAAAATTCGATGAATTCTTTAAAATTTGTTAGGCATTTAGAAGTGAAATAAAAAAAGAAAAATTGTGTTACTATTCACAAAATTCTTTTGGAAAATTACAAAACTTTTTTAGAAAAATACAAAACTTTTATTACAAAAAAAATTTGGAAAATTACAAAATAATTTGTAAGATTGCAAACAAGTTTTGTTAATCTCATTCCAAATATTTTGTAAAATTCCAAAACCCATTTGGGGACGGGCGTCCAAAACTTTTTTTGGATTTTCACCAAAAAATTTTTTTCCATACGATATTAATAAAGAAATAAAAATTTTAGCTGTAATCCTTGGAGCTGGTGTGGTAGTAGTTATTTTATGGGGATAGAGTTTGTATCATCTGTGAATAAATCTATTCGTGTCAATGGTGTCATCATGAGTTTTATAAATTATACTCTACTTTTTGTATTTGAAAAAGGATTGTAAGGAGTCATCAAAACATCCACAACTTCATTTGAATAAAATAGAAAATAATGATTATTGTTGACTTTTTTCTTCTTTTTCAACTGCTTTTGTAAATTCTAAAATCCAATCGTAGTATCATTTTCCTTACCCACAGTGTTAGTTATGAAAGTTTCTACAAAGTTTTTGATACCAGTAAATACGCCGTTGACATTACAACCATTTTTTTCAATACATACTTTCATGTTAGATGCTGCCTCGTTTGGATCATTTGACTGTTATTTTATGATAATCATTATTCAACATTAATTGTTAAATTTAAAAACGACAAATATACCAAGCCATAAAACATACCTGAACCAATATGAACGTAAGTAAAAATAAATATAAAATTGATATTTTTTTATTCGACATTTTCGTTTATACATCTTTACATGAATTTACAATTTTTTTTTGAAAAAACTGTGAAAATTTATTCACATCATAACTTTTTTATACGTTCTTATATATGTTTAACGGATTGATTATTATTAAGAATTGCCACGTTGAAGACAATGCGTAAATATTTTAAAATTTATTCTTCTTTTTTTTCTTTTATAAATAACACATGGAGAAATTTTGCGTTTCTGATTTTCAATTATTTCGTAATATTAAAAAATACAATACCAAGATTTTATTTTTATCAAATAAAATTTCATTTTTGAACAATGAAAAATCAAGGAAACTCAATTTTTATATAGGTATATTAATTAAATAGCATTTACAATGTTCCAATGTATTAATCAAACACATAACTGCATGTTGTACCAGAGGATCACAGGATATTAATTAATTGAGTATTTATTTTCCATATTTCTTGTTTTTGCTTAAATACATATCTTATTTTTATGATCATCATTCTGATTAGCCCTTCCATATTTGTTCTCCCAATTCAATTCGAAAGATCTATACCTCACGTAAATTGTATTCAGTTAATAGAAGCAGTGTTCATTGAGTCCAGTATAATATTCATATATAACTGACTTTATATAAACTGTTAATTAACTTCAGCTATATTTACTCAGCTGATTCAAGCATAATATTTGGCTAGTAATTTTTGACCTCACCAAGTTGGACCTATAACCACATTGAGGATGTCCAGAATGTTGAGATTGTTGGGTTTCAACCGTGAATCAAACCTCACTGATGTTTTTTACTTTGTCTATTTTGTTATTATTATTATGTTTCATTTATGATATTCAAATAATATGATGACCATAACAAAATATGCATCCAGATACGCAATTTGTTTTTTTTTTTGTTTGATGTTCGTTTGACCACATGTTTAATATAAAGTTGTAAAACTTTCACAACTGCAAGTATTTATTGATATTTCATTTTTTTATTACTCCAATATACTTTCGAAGGTCACTTATAGTGCAATTGTTCTTTATTTTATTTTTTAAAAATTAATTTTTTCATTTTGTTGTAAAAAATTGAAAAAGAAAATTTTTTTTTATTGTTTTTGAAAGTCTTCATGAGTGTTTTATTCGAATGACGTTGATAAATTATCGATTTGAAAGTCAACATAATAATTATCAAATCGTAAAGCTTGTATAGAATTTTTTCAAAGGTTTTAATTAGTTTTATGTAAATGAATTTGAAACTGTCGTTGAAGATTTCAATGAAATAAAAAATAAAAGTGTTTTTTATATATTATAAATTTTGTTAATCCAGCAGGTTTTTTTGATTTTATTTTTTTAACTCTTTTCAATTTTTTTAATTTTTTTTTGGTGGTAAAAATATATTAAATGATTTAATCAATTAAATAACAACAATTAAGATGTGAAATGAAAAATACAATATTGAATACAATCTTAAAAAAACTATTTATTTATTTCAGTTGTACGATAAACAATAGTTTGCATTACTTCCAAAAACAAAAAGAAGATGAAAAAAAATAAAATAAAAGGCAAGCAAAATAATGATATAATGTAGTAAAGAGTAATTTTGTTGGAAGCACGTACATCCTCATGTAGAGGCATCAAATAGGCGTAAGACTCATTTTCCTAAGTGATCAGATAACCTTAGTCTAGATGAATACATACATATATCGTGCCACACTCAAAGTACCTGGGATTCGAGCCATAAAAAAAAACAAAAAAAAAGAAAAATTCTTCATGTCTCTTCATTCATCTGATGCTTTTCCCCTCCCTCTTCGACATTTTTTTTTTTTTAAATAAATTTTTCTACTTTCGTCCTCTTTTTTTTGCCTCTTTTATTCATCATAGAGTTTATTTTGATCGTGTAAAAAGCACCAAACACTAACACATACTCAAACGCGCTTCGAGAATCTTTTAAAATATTGAGAAAATTTCAATTCCATCATCGTTATCCATATCATAAAATTTTTTTCGTTTTTATAGCTTCAATTACCAAAAGCATTTTCTTTTTTTTTTTCGAAATAAGAAACTAAAAAGAAGTTGAAATTGATTTTTAAAAATAAAAAAAAAGCTTAATAAAATGTTGTAATATAAATTTGATAATAAAAAAATTAATAATAGTAATAATAATAAAAAAAAAAACCATCTACTTGAGTATACAATATGTATGCATATTTTTTTTATTAAATTTAAGAGTTGACCCATTACCATGTTGGCCATTGTGAAACAGGTCGCTTTGTTATTGAATAAACGTACATCCCTCGCGGTACTTTTATCTTTTACTCTTTCGTTTATCTTTGTTATATCAACCAAGGTTCAGAAGTAGTTGTAGTATATAAATATATATATGTAGATATACTACAATAACCCCTGGAAATGTCGAGCGAGGGCTTATTTATTTTTACTGGTTGAACGCGCACTGTTTCGTGGATGGTGCTTGCTGAAGGAAAGCTTGCGGTCAATTAGCTTTTCTCTGGGATTTTTAAATAAACACTCGTTACTGGTACTTTAAATAAAAAAAATTCAGATAAAAAATATGGGTTTGATTAGATAAACTTGGGTTTAAATCAACATGATGAAATATGTTTTTTTAATTTTTTTATTCAGATAATATTATGTACATATTTTTTATTTGACTTGCAAAAAGTAGTATACATCAGAATTTTTCAATATAATTTAATATAAATTTCACTTGAATTATTTTCATCAAGTTTAATCGAGATTCAGTTCAACTGCAAATACTTATTGACACTAGTTTTTATAAATATCAGAAATAATATAAATAATAATTCAATCAAATGTTATATTTGAAAACTGCTTTCATGATTTGTTTTTTTTTTTTCTTTGATTATTTTTGTCGTTAATATTTTTCATGTATGTAATAAATATTATTATAGTTTCTCTAGAAATATTTATTTTTGTTCACTTTGAAGTATTTATAATTGTCAAGTCAAAGATTATTGATAAAATAATATAGTTTTTATGAAAAAAAAAAATTAATATTAAACGAGTTGTAACTGAGTAAATTGGAAAGTAATATATATTTTATAAATACGTAGTGTAGATGAATTTTGATTTTTTTTTCAATCTTTTTGTCATAAAATTTTATGAATTCGTAATTACAAATGATTAGAAACTCTTGAAGGGTATATTTTTTTTTCTTTTTATGATATTTAAGTTTAATTGCCGGATGTCATAATTTATATCTCAAATTAAAATAGATGATGGATGTAAACATTTTTTGCTGTTAGCCTGAACAAATTTGACATTGAAATTTAGAATTATCATTGTATTCCTATGATCAGAGAAATCACTTAGCAATGAAACAAGTCGTACTATTAATCGACACACATTCAACACAAACACTCACAGGTCAGTTTTGGTAGAAAGTAGTGTATTAACCTTCCCTGAGAGAGCTCAACACTACCCTTCAAATAAACTACAATAAATATAACCCAATAACAATATAAATATCCGTACATGTAATCAAAAAAATATTAGGGATTTTTTTCGCTTGTTTTTTTCTTTTGAGAGCCTAATTTGATTCAAATGATATTTGAATTTAATAACAGGATGTGTAAAAAATATTTCATCATTTCTTTGATGTGTTGATATTATTATCATTTTTTTTTCTTCTTCTTTTTTAACATAACAAAAGGTAATTACTATTTCAAATACAGGTCATCCTGTTCGAAATAATTTTTAATATATTGATCCGAAAAATAACAGTAAATTTTATTCAAAAAAATGTTTAATAAATAATACATGTATGAATTTTTACAATATTATTTTTAACTAGATATAATAATGATGAAAAATGTATAATGGTATTATTATAATGCATTGACTAGAATAAATAATTTGAAATGTAAATTGTTGTATATCTGATTAGTCAACTTGACGAATAATTACATCTAATCATAACATGTTTACTTTCAATGTCAGAACTGTCAACCCCACTTTTTCCAATGGAGACTTGTGCCAATGAACTTATGAGTTGAAAAAATAATAATAAAAATAAGTAAAATTATAATAAAAAAAAAATAAGTAATGAAGTCGAAAGCATAGTGAGGAGAGAGAGAATGTGCTAGTAGATATAAGGAGATTTCTGATAAGTTTTTCTACTCAGTTATGTATAAATCGTGCTCGATAATAGCCCGTCATTGACGAGCTCAATAATAATATGAAGATTTGCACCGTTTTAAATGTAATAATAAATATATATTTTTAACATAATAAAAGAAAATGAATTCTATGTGATTGTTTGTTTTCTTTTTATCCAAAAATATTGTGTGTATCAATAGTGACAGTTTAATTCATAAATATAATTTAATTTTTTTTTTTACAGTTTTTTCTACTTGTTCTATTTCTATGTATCACATCATCGGATGCACTTTTTTTTCACTAGTAAGTAAATAAGTTTTTAAAAAAAAACTAATTCGACTTTTTTTAATAATTTCATTTGGGTGATTTTTTTACTATTTTTTTGCAGTCCAAAAAATGTACTTTCAAATTTTTTTAATTCACTAAAAGCAAAAAAAGAATTAAAACATCCACCACCAGATATTCATCATATACATTTGCATTATTATCCTGTGCCAATTGTTCATACAGCTGAAAATATATTAAAAGCTCCAGATAAACATGAGCTTGATACTTTACATACGTATGTGGTTTTTTTTTAAATCTAAAATATATATATGTTATATTTTATTTATCTTTTATAATTTTTAAATAAACTTATATGTAGAAATAAACTGGAAGCCTTGGGCTGGACTGATCAAGAATTTAAATACGTGCCAGATCCAATAATTCATCATTTTCCAAGTTTTACATCATCATGGATTAGTAGTACAAATAATTTACATGATTTTCATTCAGAACCAACTGGGTGGGATACAGCTACAACCGGAATTGGTAATAAATTTTTATTTAATTATTAAATATTGATCAATTAAAATATTTTTTTTAATTCATTAGATCGTCATTCAAGAAGTGAATCCAATGTATTTATTCAAAGACCATTACATCAACAAATCATTGTACAACAACCAAAGAAAAATGATAAAAATGTTAATCCATTATCTATGTTTTTCAAGAAAATACATCACATCAAAAATTCAATATTCCATTATCCTGATGGAAAGAAAGACAATTCAGATCAAATACATAATAATTTAAACAATTTTTATGTTTATAATAATTTAGCACCAACATCCACTGGAAAACTGCAAGTTGATTAGCAACTTTTTTTTCATTTTTTCTGAATATTTAATAAATTTGAATTTTGTTTTTACAACTAAATAATAAATTGTTCTCTTAAATACAATTTTTGTTACGTTTTAGTGGCTTGAATGATTTTTTTTTCTTGAAATATATACTTACTTGGTAGTTTGAGTTGATGAATGTCTCGAAGAAAATTGAGATTTGAATTTTCTTTTTTAAATATTCATAAACATATATATATCAATAAATTTATTAGTCATATGAAAAGATAGAGGGGTAGAAATTCGAGAGGGGGATGTTTTGTGAGTGAGTAAGAAGTAAGATAATGTAGGAAAAAAAACCATAAATATGGTACACGAAGAGTTATTTAAGAGGCTATTACATTTTTACGATTTGAATGACGTATGACTTTGGTCGTAGTGTACCATGTTGTGGGTATAGTATTGAACAATATATATACATAAATGTAGGCTAAAATGTCGTGTGGTATATACCAGAAGCAATTCCCCGGAACGCCTTTATAAATGAACAAAATATCTGGAATGCGATTTATTCTGTCGTTTATGTCTCCATATATACACACACATAACTCCCACAACTTTTAGATTTTTTTATTATTTTGTCTGTCATTTGGTATATTTGCTTTCATTATTTTAGTAAACAATGGATAAGTAAAACTCAAATGAAAAGAAAAAACAATGTCCGGATGAATTTTTTTAATTTTTTTACCTTGTTGTCGTATGGACAGTAATGACAATGATTATGTGAACTGATGCTCATTGTCTCAATAATTTACGACAAATATTTTGATGAGATTTGAGAGTTATAAATTTATACAAAACTACCAAGAGACAAAAAAAATAAAATAATAAAAACCTATAAAATTTTTTAAACAATTGAGGACAATTCGTCAGCTCAGTGACTTTCACAACTTTCGAAATCGCTTAAGCTGGACTTTAAGAATCTAAATTACATTTTACGATGTGAGTTGTAAAAATTTATTTGAACAATGCATCTTAATATTAATATATAGTGTTTCACATAAAAAAAATGACAATAATAATTTGGGGCTAACCACACATACACCGGAAATAATAAAAATATCAATTTTTACATAATATGAGAGACAAAAACAAATGAGAGTGATTGTTTAACATTTCAGTATTGTTGTAACCACAAGGTATCGTAAATTATTATTTTTGTCTAGTCACTCATTTATTGTTTTATTTTTTATTTCATATTTTTACCCATATAATTTTTATTTCTATTTTATTATTATTCATTTTCAAATATTACATTTCCATGAATTTGTAAATTTATTTTATTTTATTATTCAATCTTGATTGATTTAATTTTTTTTTTTTCATATATTTTGATTAATATGTAGCAGGTGTTTTTTATTATCTTTATTTATTACATTTATTGTTTTGTATTTTTTGCTATTCAAATTTTTACAATTTAATTATTTGGTGAAGCCTATATATTATATATTCAATTTATTTATAATTATTATTTTTTTTTTCTACTGCTAATTCTGAGTATTATTGCTGTATTCTTCTGTCAGAAATAACCCTCGCAAACATCATGGACTAATTATATAATTTTAATAAAAGGGGTTATTCAAAATCAATATTATAATTGCACCGTTAATGGCACATAACCATACAAATTGATTTTCTTTTATTCCCAATTTTATCATTGAAAAAAAATGACCCTAGTCATTAAAAAAAAAAAAAAACCCTTCCACCACTTGTTTATATTGTTGAATATAAAAATTTTAAAAAAAATAACAAATAAAATCCTTCAAATCGGTCTGTGGTTTCACACTTGTATTTTTCAACATAAAAAACTCAAAACTTGTCAGCATATGCCATGATTTATAGTAATCAATTTTTTAATTCTAATTTAATATTCTTTGAGTCAAAAAATAAAAATATAATATCCGAGTTTTGAATGAAAATAAAAATAACAATTTATTTCTTTATTTTTTACACCAATGCATAATTGATTAATATTCAAAGTAGAGTGAGTATAAAAATTTTCTCTTTTAATTATGCAATTTACGTCTGAACACTTTTAAAGCTAAACGAATTGTATATGTATAGATATATTTTGATGGATAAAGCGTGGTTAAAATACGAACCAAAATTCACGGTTGAGAATGATGTGTTTTCGTTTGACGGACACTTTCCTTTTCCAATTTTTCGTTAGTGAGATAAATGAGATGAAATCACATACATATATATATATTGTTTGATAACGGTGATTTTACATGTACATGAAAAAGGTTTGTGCGAATAATTAAAAAGGTAAGGGGATGAAAGAGAATCAGCAGAAGCAAAGCCACTGTACGACATATCGGCTTGCTCGTCCGAGGGAAAGGAGAAAATCTAATTAATTTTAACCATGCACATATATACGAATATTTAACATTCAAGTGTACACAATGAATAAAAAAAAAAAACTATATATATATATGTAGAAAATATACAAAAATAAATTACCCAGACAAAAAAAAGATAAAATAAAATTATAAAAAAAACTTTTAAATACCAGTAAATAGTCTTTTATATGCGGCATAATTTGATTTTTATATCTAAAAATTTTTACTTCTCTTTGATAAAAAGAAATATAAGAAAATTCTATATAAATTTGATGCCAAAACAGTGTATACACTATTTTTGTATCGATTTAAAGCAAATAAGATAAATTTAAAGAAAAAAAAGACGGGGCTTTCAATTGATGATTTAACACCAAATACATTTTACACAGTTTTAAGGTCAAAATATATTTTATAATTTGTTCAATAAATTTTCATCAACAATTATTTACATATTGGATTCAGTACGAACATATTTTTTTGCGAAATCAAACACATATCCGAGAAGCAAATACACATTTACAACTTCTAAATTTGTTACTTTTACAGATGAGTTGACATTACCTGGTCAAATTAAATCATTTACTGTTTTAAATTGAACATCACAGTGCAACTTGATGTTTTCAATTATATATCTGATATTGCATATTAATTGTTATCAAACAATATTATACTATCTAATATTATTTTATTTAAAATGTAATACTATCAACATCAATAATTAAATTATCAGAAAAACCCATGAAAGTTCATGTATTATTATTCTGTTTATTCAATTCAATATCATATTTATTGTTCACGAATATAATTATACATAATGTATACTACTTCTCGGTAATGCAAAATGCAATTATGATTTTAAAGTCATTAACAGAGTATTATTCAGTTTAGTTGATAGAATGTAATTTTGTTTTTTTAACGTAAATTTTCAATACTGGTGTTTTAATTTTATCCGATGGTATTTTTATTCACCATCGATTTTTAATTGTTCATTTTGGATTTATTTATTTTTTCATTATCTCATTTATCAAACGAAAAAAAAAAAAAATTGTTATTTCTGCTTTTTACAATATTAATTTTTGTATTATAAAATCCTTCAAACTTGGAACTTTCAGAGCTTCTTTTTTAGAAAATTTGAAATAATAAAGGCTTTGTTTTTGTTTTAACTTTTTGAAACGTAAAAATATTAAAACAATGGAATATTGTTGACAATGATGGAATATTCAAGAACTTGAGGACCCAGTACATGTTTTGTGGCTCTGGCCAATCACCTAATGACTGACACTCTCATTCATGTCCCATGAGCTACGAATCTTTTTCAAAAATCTTTTCATGCACAAACATATTACATATTGTTATCTTTTTTTTATTATTTTATTTAGTTTGTATTTTTATTTTCTTTTATAATATTCCTTGTATTAAAAAAAATCATTTTGAATTTTATTGATGAAAACAATCATAGAAATTGTTTGGGTTATTTCATTTATTTTATTACTTCAAGTAAATATATATAAGTAATCCAAAAAATGCATCAAGTAACTTTAAAAGATTTCTTTTTTCTTTCATTTTTATATTTTTTTTTCCTTTGCTATGAAATAATAACTGGTTTTTATTCACTGTTGTCTCATAGGAATGAGATGCATTGACTAGCAAAAATACTGTGCCATTGTTAACCATATACTTCGTCCCAAAAGTAATATTGTCTAATGTTTCGACTGTTTGATGCATTTTTTACTGTTGGAATGAAGAAAAAAAAGAAAATAAAAAAAAACACTAGTAATTATTTTTTTGACGTGTGAAAGCCAAATACCTCGGGATTACACAGCACTGGTTATTTTATTTTTTCTGCTCTCTATCTCTACTCTTTTTTTTCTTCATTTTAACACCATGGTTACACTCATTTGACAAAAGATGCGTAGCTGTGAAAATATGGATAAAATTTTTACAGGGAAAAATAAAATAAAGATTATTCTTGGTATACCTTATCAGTTAAGATAAATATATATTTTGCCTCAATAATTTTTTTTTACCATGTCTATCATAATTTTCATCACCAGAATAACAATTGCCATCACCATGGGTTTTGGTCTTATTCATTTTTAATTATTTTCAATTCAAATTAAGCAAAAACAATCAATCTAATAAAATTCCATTTTAACCTCAATTATTTATAAATCAGCAAAATTGAGAACCTTTTTCTTGTGTTCTATCGACGAGCACGTCATCTATCGAGAGTCAATGTTGAGTCAAATTATTTATTTTTGACCTCAAATTGACGTCAAATTGATGATAAATTGACTTTCATTTCTACCTGGGATATCTACCTTGTATAATCAATGTACTATACCTATAGAGCTGGCAGAAAACGCACAGCACTCGATGAAATTTTTGCAGTAGTTTCTCAAAATAATGCTACACACAGTCCTGATTTTTTTGTTAATTTTCATGCTTGAAAATAATGTAAAAAAAAAAAAAAAACAAAACAAATAGAAAAAAAAAACATTTTTTTGGGTGGATATATTTTTTTGTATTTGTGCTTGGTTGACGTTGACACGCGCTTCAGCTTCTTTGATGGACATATGGGTGGGCGGATTTTGTGGTCAGGTCCTGTAATAAATTTCTACTTGAAACGAATGTAATGCAAACTTATGACGCCTTAATTGGACATGCATACCGGATCCAGTGCCTCGTTGCATTTCATATATATAAATGTAGTATTTGTTGATGTCCATATACACATATAAATACATGCATAACCTCAAGCCCGCACCTCATGTCTGGACCTAATTAGTACAGACTTTTCTATTTTTTTACCTCTTTGTTTTGTTTTTTTTTTTCCTATGTATTTTTATAAATCCTTTTTTTACATCAACCAGCTTTAAAATGAATAAAAACGATGCAGCTCATACATCTTGTTTTATGTGGTTTACATTTAGTTTTTCAGTTCATATGCATATATTTTTTTTTCAACTCCAAAAGCTCAATGAATAAGCCCAAATTATTTGAAAAAAAAAAACTAAAAATAATGAATAAGAATAAACAGAAATCCTATTAAATAAAAAATAAAAAAAAAAGTCTGATAATTTGGAAAATATTATAATCAACACAAAGCCATAATAATTGTAATTATGAAAAAGTAGAACAAACTATAGGTAAAAAAACAAAGTGTAGATGTTTATATAATAAATCGGTCTTTCTCATTAGCGAAAAAACTTTTTTCTGTTGCTTTTCGTTGCTGCTCATTAGATCACGTTGCAATGGTAATTAGAAACTTTAGTCCTGTTTTTTGTTTTTCTCTCGAAACTCACATATAAATATATATTCTCCAACACTTGTAAAAGCTATTCATCTATTTGAAACGTGAAATGAAAAGAGAATAAATTGTATATTGCTCGATAATGATGTTGCCAGGTGAGTCGTTTAAATAAAGCCAGATGTCATGAGTTTTTTTCTATCTAAAGAGGTATTATAACTTGCCATATTTTTGTTTGAATGAGTAGTGTTCCTTGAACTTTTTGTCTGACTGTTTAAAAATTGAATGCTAATTGCTAATTGAACTTAAAAAATGTATTCCATTACTCTGTTGTATCTTATATAGTAGTTTTGATATCCTCTTAACATTGGACGGAGAAAATCAACTGCATAAAAATATATATTTAATCGCAAAAATAATTTGAATTTAAAAAAAAAATATGTATATACCTATATATATATATATATATATATATTTTCCAGCTATTAATCAGTTTTTTTTTTTTTTTTGTTACAATATTAAAATTAAAATATAAAAACATGAAATCAAGAAAACTTGCCTAATTAAAGTTAATGGGAAAGAAAAATCAGATAGTGACAAAAAAAAAGAAAGGAATATAAATTGAAGAGGTATAAAGAAAAATAAAAAAATAGTGTGGTATAAGACAAGAAAAAAATAGTTGGTGTATTGAGATGGAAAAGCAAGAAAGGGTGAAAAGAAGTGAAAGAGGCTTACCCAGAGTAAAAGCATCCATACTTGGTTGAGGATTGCTTCTGTGAGGGAAAACGGAAAGAGAAGGGTAAAAATATATATCTATATATGACTGTATATGGAAAAAGAAAATGAGAGATAAAAGAAAAAATAAAAACTAGAGATGACGAGAGTGTGCAAAGAGGGTTGAAATGCGAAAGAAGGTCTAGGGTGGAGTTTGCTAATTACGCGAGCTCTATCTGTCCCTCTCTCTTATAAATAAACTCTAATGAACCACTTTCTGTAAATTAAAGGCCGCCTCTGTACCCTCTACCTCCTTTTCGTGCCAACTGTATTCCTCCAACCCCTTGGAAGTATAACCACCACGATCCTCAGTATGTAAGCTCTGAAGTTCTCTTTCTCTCTTTAACTCAGGAACTTTTTCCATTTTTCTTCCTCTCAATTTTAACCCCAAAAACTCTTTATTCATCTATTTCATGCGACCGCATTTACTTCTATAAAGGCTCAACGAAAAATTGAATTGCTGCAACAATTATTTTTTATTTTTTGAGTTATTTTTGTTCATTTTTTTGTATACAGTTTATTAATCCACAGCTATTATCAGCATTTAATATTTTAACAAATAAATGCATCTATGAGAATAAATATAAATTAATATATTCAAAATTTATATGGGTTTGAACAAATAAATATATTAATGTTAACATTTTGAAACTGATCCTTTCATCTACATATATGTTGTTTGAATAATGACAACAATATAAAAAAAAAAATAGTATTTAGGATTATATTATATATATTTCAAACGATTTGTTTTAATATAATTCTTATACTGTTTATATTCAAAACCTATACTTTTTTCAATACTTGGAATTCATGAGTATTTATATGGGAGAGTTTGAATAGAATATGGGGAATAGTGGGTTCATAATTAATACTGAAAATTATTTCATGAGGTCGGTGAGCAAAGTAAATTAAATGCGCAAAATGAGAATTATATGTTGGTATTTAGTTTGGGTAATAAGGCATGATTAAATTGATTTTACTCGAAAATACCTTTGATAATAAGACATGTCTGCAAATTACGATAAAAAAAATATTATCATTTTTATTTTACATTAAACTATTGGCAGAGAGTAAATTTTACACATTAAAAATGTGTAATTATTAATGTGTAGAATAATTATGTGTAAAATTAAATGTATAAATTATTTATGCATGAAATTTAATGCGTAAATTATTTATGAGTAAAATATTTGGTGTAAATTATTATGTGTAAAACTATTATGTGTAAAATTAAATGTATAAAATATTTACGTGTAAAACTAATTGGTGTAAAAATAAGTTATGTAAAATAAAAATGTGTACAAATAATGTGTAAAACTATGTTTGTGTACACTTTGAATGTGTAAAATTTACCCTATGCCTGTGACTCATTGGAAGTCACCAAAAATTTATTATATCTTTAGTATTTATTTTGTCTTTTATTTGAGAAATAATTGTAAATCATTTAAAGTCATTGTGAATCAGACAAAATTGAATTAATTCAAAAAATTATTTTTATTAATTTAGAGTCGATATTATAAATATAATGCATACATATATATACATCCTACAAATACAAATTTATTTTTCCTGCGGTAAAATATTTCTTTTTTTCCAGTAGTCAAACACTTGTTTTAGTCAGACGATTTCAATTTTTCAATTCAATTTGTTCAACTTCAACTTATTTAATTATTGGTGGCAAAGAACTAAGGTAAAGATGTGGCTCAATTGTTTTTTTTGAAGAATTACTTAAGCCAAAGAAATCAGCAGGTGTCCTATCTTTCCCTTACTTATTTGCCATCAGAAATTAATTTATTTAAACAAATTAAAAGCTATCAACATTTCTATAAATTATTGTGAATCTTTAGCTCAAAACAAAATTAATATCAAGTTTACACAGTCGATTTATTATTTTTTTTTCTTTTCTAACAAACTATATTCATAAACAACATTAATAAGTTAATAAGTTTAACAAAAACAAATGAACTATTATTGCGGGAACCAATCAAATGTCTCGAAGAGAAGCCTTATTCTCTTTTTTATAGAAGAATTATTTATACCTCTTTAGACGTTTTTTTAATTTCTCACTGATTAAATAAAAAGTTTTAATAAGAATTTAAGAACACTCTTCATCAACTTATCAAAACTATTAGATGAATTTAATTCAGAATAAAAAAAAATATATGTTTTATTTAATTTTGATATTATTGCTGGTCGTATATATATGCAATATATGGAAAGTGTAGTTTGTATAAAGATTCAGAGATGGAGTTGGCAGTATCAGAGTGGAATTGAAAATATATCTCACTAAAAAGTTTATAAATAAAATGGAAAGGGATGAAAAAAAGCAGTCACCCCATAATCTGCTGATGGATGCATTTACTGATTATTTTTTTTTTTTTACCATCACCAAACTCATAAATTTTTTAGAGCTTTTACTTGTATTTCTTAATACAGGTTGTTTCAAAACTCAACAGCCAATGCTACATTTTTTATGACACTGATGACGTCCAAATTATGATTATCGTTGACATTGATGTATACTCTGAAGAATTCGTAATTGATATTGAATTTTTTTTTCGTTTTATGGATTTTCATATAAGGTCGTCATTATTATTATTTTTATATAATGTTTATCAAATTAGTTTTATGATGGACATAATGGTTGAAACTTGACGAACCGAATCAAATTACCTGAATTCCATTATCGGCCATAGAGTGCTATTTCGAAAGTTCATTTGAACATGTTTTTGTGGTTTTCTGTATAGCAACGTAAAAAAATCGAACAGCTTTGATACATCTTTTAAATATTTTCATACAACTCTACAAAAAATGACTAATAATAATATTGTTTTTACATGTAATAATTTATTTTTTTATTATAATTTTCATAATAATAAATAAATCTTTAAATTTTTTATCAAATTTTAATTTACCAGCATATATATAATAAATAAATTAAAGATATACAAATTGGGTAGTTGTATAATTGTATAATTTGGATGGCTATGGAACATTTTCTGATAATCACATTTTGATAAATACTGCGATTGGCAAAGAATTGTGTCTTGTGAAAAAGAATCAATGGATGAATGTGGTTTTTGGAAATTTTTTCTTTTTCTTTTTGAGACAGATAAAAGAACACCTTTGAAAATATTTTGAGATGAAAGTATATCTACACATTTTTTTTTACGTAAAATAATTGAGCTTTTATATAAAATTTTGCTCTAGTTTTTGTTATTGTTTATACATGTTAAAAAAAATTATTTAAAATATATATGATTTTAAAAACAATTCTCTTCTTTTTCTTTTTCATTAATTTCAGGATAAAATAATAATCATAAAAAGATTGAATAAAGAGGGGATATTCTACGAATTTCTAACAAATTGACAGTAAATTTTATTTCTATTCATCTCCAATTTTAAGTTTTCAATGAGTGGGTACAAATTGTATTTTTCATCACTAACTTTTCTATTACAAACTTGAATCAGGTTAGTTAAAATTAAAATAAATAAAAAAAAAAGAAGATTTTATTCTGTATAACAATTAAGATTCATGTTCTTTTGAAATTGTAATTTAATTTGAATTCAAATTTGGAACGAATCATTCATCAACGTCAATAAATAATTATTGTATTTTATTAAATTACTTTATTTTAATTAAACTAAGAAATAAATAAAAAAAAAAAATTAGTTAATTCAATTTAAATTGCTCAGGTGAAAACTGCATAGTAAATTACAAGAATTAGATGCTTGCCAACATCGTACATGGGTGATAACTGTCGTTGTAATTGCATGTAGAGAGGACCAGTTAAATTAAGACATCTTGGTATGTGTTAAACAACTAAAAGGGAACAAATTAAAAGATTCATTGGATCTATGAAGAAACAGACTCTTGAGAAACATTAATTATATACACTGATGTATAAAATTACAATTTGTAATTGTCTAAAGTATCAATGTCTGAACGATTTTTTTCATTTAATCTTTTTTTTTTTCAATTTTATTATTTTAATCAATATTATCAAATTAAAATCCGTGAAATATTTTATGTATATAATATATTTTTAGATATATATTTTAATAAAATTTAATTGACTTCATAAAATGTACTGTCAGACGAACTAATTTAATTTTAAACTAATTTTTATAGACTATTTTTAAAAGCTGTCAGTTGAGTATTTTTTTTCTTTTTTTGTAAATAATCAAAGAATCAGTTATCTCTATTATGCAGTGACTAGGTTTATTTTTATTTTTTATTTATACTTTAAAGTCACATGTCCTGTCAATCTATTAAAAAAAAGGAATGACATTTATTGAATTTCACAAAAATTCTCCTGATTAAAAAAGTACTGACTATGAGCCATACTTGATTCATTTTTCTTTTATTTATTCATTATCTTTCATTGATTTGTTAATTTTTTTTTAAGCTTATTGTTTCGGAAAGTATGTATAAATATAGTTGCTCACTTGATATAATTTATCAACATTATACTTGTCAAATTCAAAGACAATTATATTTCAGACTGTATATATAAATTAAATTTCCAGTAAAATATAATTACTCATTCAATTGATATAAAAAATTCAAATTATTATTATTACTATAATAGATAATTAGTACTTTTTTTTTTTGTTTAATATTTTGCTTCATTAAATCAATTATTTCTTGATAATTAATAAATTATTTTTTCTCTATTCCGTAAATATTTCTGTGTTTAATTAACACGTTTTAAACTGGAATAAAATATCAGACGTTTGTTTAATTTTTTCAAAAAAAATATATATAAATAAATAAAAACACAAGTTTTTTTCTTTTTTCAATTTCATCTAATATACATATATTTTATCAATTTTTCAACTTGGTTATGATCCTTGGTAAACACGTGTCAATATGAACACATTGCTATATATAAATTTACGATCCCCAGTGGAATTCAATTCGGCACGTGTTAAACTCTTACGATCGGCAGTATTCTGTGTGAAATTGGTGTGAGTTACCTGGAGACTGCATCATCCCTTCACTCTTTTAGTCTTTCTCACTTTCTCTCCGCCCCAATGGACTTTTTATTTGCTTCAGTGATGCAAGACACTTGGAACCAGCGACCTAAAAAGTTGTATATATTTCTCAAGATGAGGCTGTTACCTGGTCGTTCACATACCTTCAAATATAAAAATTCACAGTTGGGAAAAGACAACTATATGCAAATATCAGTTAAAGTAAAACATGGATAAAGTTTAAAGTCTACACAACATTGGTCCAAGCAATATTCAAATAAAATATGAAGGTACTATAAAAAACAAAAGTCTCTTGAGACACTATCATGACACTTTGAATAAAAACCACATTAATGTTCAAATAAAAATATAAAAACCAAGTTTACATACTGTATTTGTAATTGAATATTTCATTTATTTTATAAACAAATAAATAAAATATTTTCAGTTTAAAAAAAAGATGTCAGTACGAGTGAAGAAATAAAGTTGAAGATAAAAATAATTTTTTTTTTTTCTAAATAGCCCACGTCGATGTCCTTTTTTTTGACATGTTGTTGCATTGAGAGTTGAATGACCCAGGTGTTATTTATTATTCATTGTAATTTCTGTAAAAAAATTTGCTTTCAATTTACTATTAATTTAGTATTTTCTTCCAATATATTATTTAAATAAAAAGATATCAAACTTCAAATTTTATTAATAAGTTATTAATAATTATTTTGATATTTTACACTTAGCGATATTAATATATTTCTTAATATTAAAAAAACTTTAATTAACAGTTGAAATATTTTGCGAAAGAAAAAAATTAGAAATGAGGTTGTTGATGAGGTCTTTGAAATAAAAAAAAAAAAAGGGTGTTGTAACTTGTAAGCGGTGTTGTGTGGAAGGTTTGTTATAACGTTGGACATAACTTTCATTAATTGGCGGAGAAGATATATCTTGAGCCTTGGAAACTTATTTCTCTTCCTATCTCTTTTTAACTTCTTTAATATCTAATTTTTTTTCTTGTTGCTAACTTGGGGTGTGGATCATGCAATTAATCTTATGCTCTAATGAGTGTCAATCGGCAAAAGCTGCCAATTAACTTACTGTTACAAAGACCCTAGAAACGTATGTCATCCTTAAATGAATACGGAATAAGAAATTATTGATGCAAAGAAAAAAAAATTAATAATACGAAAATGTAAAAAGTAAATTCGTTGATCATCGAATTGAATTTTCGCTAGACAGTTTTTGTCTCAAAAACCTAAACTTGAAATAGTCGAGAAAGTCGCGGCGTTAAAGTTTGTTTGTGTAAGAAGGATAAGACATGATCATTTTTGGCTTTGATTTCTTTCTTAGACACAGGCAGCTTTGATTCTTCTATTTTTAGGATGTAAAAAAATAAATAAATACCCTGATTACAAAATTCAAATCACGCAGATAATTTATCATCACGAATATATGTTTCTTATCGTTTCCAAGGAGTGACGTATTAAATCTATCTCCGAAACCGATCTGCCAAGTTAACATTGTTGTTTATGTTGACATACTGTAATAATTTTGTATCTTCTTATTTTTCATCAAGACGTTGGTAAAAATTTGATCCAAAGAAAAATTAAATCATCATAATGATGTTAAATTTAAAAGCAGCAAAAAAAATATAAAATAATCAACATTGAGAAAATTGAAATAAAAATAGTTAGATGACAGATAAAAAGAACAGTCGAGAAAATGATAAAGATACAGTGCTTTTAGCCACAAAATGAGTAAAGTAGTTGATGGTAAAGGGACAAGGGATGGTGGGCTACTGATGTAAACCATCAGGAAAAGGGCAATCCTGCTAATGTAACTCCCGCTCACTTCACCAACAAGCAAGACTACAGACTACAGACAACTTATATATAAATAACACGCAAGCACGACATGCTGTCTCATTTTTTTTTCTGTATTTTTCTTCTTTTTCCTTTTGTTTTTATTAACCTTCTCTTTCTCTCAATCCATCTCTCAATAATATACTTTACATTTTACAAATGCACATTATTAAAGGTAAATTTTTTTTTATACAAAAAAATAAATAAAAATAAAACAGAGCAAAAGAGAAAGATGAAATTCAATTGAAGTTTTTTTTTTTTTTTTTTTTTAAATAATTAACAAATGATTTTAGTAAAATAAATTGAAATTCATATCAACAACTTTTCACATTCAATCATTAATTTAATTAAAAACAAACATTATTTTATATAATATTAAATAATATATGTCATTAACAATAATTTTCTTTTCTCTATTTAAAATGAAAATCTGAGAACAATGACTATTATTATTGAATGATACAATCAAATACTCAATTTTAATTTAACTATACTAGGGGGAATGATTTTGTAATCACATTGATGTGAAGTATTTCAATGACTTTATATATATATATATAATTTAAAATGAGTGTACGATGACATCGAGGGAAATTAAATCATCCCTCTCGTTGTTTATACAATACGAAAAGACACTTGAGTTTGTGTGTTGGTTTTGATGGACTTGTACACTTATGTTGAAATGATAGTGAGGATGATGAAAGTGAGGATGATGGTGTGAGTTTGATGAGAAACATTCATTGCAAAAAAAAAAAAAAAAGAGACAAGGATTCATTCTGGATGAAGAAGAGGTAAAAGAGATAAAAAGAGAAGAGAACTGTTGGATGTACTGAAGGGTTGATCGGGTGGTAAAGCTCCCAATCAAATATACATGAGTTCATTAAGATGATATTTATTGAATGGAAAGGTATTGGCATAATGCCAATGGTACAATAGCTCCAAAATACCTATTCACTAGTGTTGCAGCTTGTGACTGTTAACCATACGATGATATATATTTAAATTTATATACATGTAGCGATATTAACACCAACATCATTACCATCACCATCGACATTCAACATTTACCAACACAAATTCAACATCATTAACAATATATCATTCTTGTCTATTTCAATAAACACACATTCATACGAATCATTGACGTTTTGTTTCCTGTTGACGCTTTTTCATCATTTTAATGACTGCTTGTACTGGAATTGTTGCTTGCGATTAATTTATAAAATTTTTACAAGTACTTTTTTACTTGTTTTGCATTGACATTACTGTTTAAAAATGAATTTACATCCAACTTATTTATGAATTATTTTGTATTGATTTATCGTCGTTTTTTGATATAATATTTTGTCTTTCATATATAGCAAAGCAAAATGCACTTGTAAATTTTTAATGATTGTTTAAATAAATTTCGATAATAATGATAATAAACCAAGTGTAGACAGTCACTATGTTTAGTTGATACAATAAAGTAATATTTGATTAATCAAATGCATACATTTTTTGGTATTGAGTTTGAAAGTTTTATACAATATTTAGGCATAAGCTTCTATAAAAAAAAATATATATATACTTCACTGGTCAAATTTTATTTGTATAAATATAATCGTTTTTTATAATTTATATTTTTAAAAAAGTTATACTAACTTTCCTTTTATTTCTTCCTAAATTTATGTTTGTTTTTCTTTATTTTTCTTGTTTTGTTTGAGTTGAAATAATTCGATGGTTGGCTCGAAGACATAACGATTAACCTTCGACCTCGATAGCTGTCTGTCACAGAAATACATTTTTTGTTATTTTTTTCCTTATCCCGCATGCAATACCATTTTGTTCGTACGATTAACTGTAACAATATTATACGTAATATTTTTTTTTATTCTGTTTATACAAAAAAACCATAATAATAGTGATAATAATATCAAAAATGTGAAATTTAATTTCCCCAGAGAAGAGACAATGATTTGGCCCGATTGACTGATGAAAAACATCACATGTGACAATGTACGAGCTAAAATATCTTAATTTAAAATACATGGATGTGATAAAATAAAATGGAATTAGAAATATAAATTCGTCGGCTTAAAAATGTTAAATTGAGTGGAAATTTTTTGATACATATCAAGAAATAAGTAGTGAAAATGCGATTAATATAATAATCATACTCAGCTGGATAATATCAATCATTTTACGGTTGAAGCTCTCAATTTCTGTAGTGGACAGGTTAAGTAATCAACATCGAACGACTCGGTCAATTATTTGCTTCATTTCAAACAAACGACAAATTCAATTCTATATTTTATAAACGTGAGCTTAAAAAAGAAAAAAAAGTAAAAATTATTTAGGGGAAAAAAAAATATATAAGGCTATCCAATAAATCCTCAAATTTATAATCGAACCTGTCATCAATTGGTTTATGATAAAAAAAAAAATTACATGAGCTTTTTTTTATTTTTTTTTTTTTTTGGGTTATTTTTAATAATTTTTATTTCACAATTTTATCGTTCTAAAAAAAAAAAAAAAATTCTTTTGATTTTGAAATAGAAGAGTAGGAGCGATGATTGAATAAAATTTATTATTATAAATTCATTGGCTTATAAATTATAAATCTATTGTTATACGTTTGATGTTTTAAAAAAAAAATTAGAAACTAAATTTAAACATAAAAAATAAATGCAATTTTTAAAAGAGTTCTTCAGTATCTTCATGGAGTAATTAATTTTTCGATGAAATAATTAATTTAATCCGATTTTTTTAATGAAATTTTCTTTTATTATTTGTAAAAACTATTTATTAAATCATTCAACTCATCAATCCAATCAAAATAGATTGAAACATGTTAATTTTATCAAAAACCTTTTATTTTGAGGATAAAAATATTTTGATATTTATTAAAAATTGACTATAAAAGTTTGAAATCAATAAATATGTTGTTATTTCTCTTGTATTTTCATATAGGTTTATCATTGAATAGCTTATAGAGTTGCAAATATATATATATATTTTCACGTATTCACGGATTACAACTCACGTCAAAATATTAAATCCAATAAAGCATAATCCTTGTTATCGATGAGTTAACAAGTAATCAACTTTTTTTGGTTCTCTACCAAAAAAAAAGTGCATTAAAAAATAAAAATTATAATAATAAATAATATAAATTATTTAATATCAAACATTTAGGTTGAATAAAAATAACAATTGAAAAAAATAATTAATAATTACAAACGAGAACATTGTTAATTATAATTTTCATCTTATAGAATATATTTAAGTAATGTTCCAGATACAGTTGTAGATTGCTGAATTCCTCGCCAGTTACAATGGAAAACCACTTTTGTGTGGCCAAGTATTCCCACTGTACTGGATATAGGCTAGTTTTACTAAAGAACAATTGTACCACTATAAACTCAAAGTTACTCGCCATTCGAGCACTTTCCACCTAATTATTTGCTACGTTGACCTTTTATGTCTACTCCAAGCACTATTCACATGTTGCCTGGAGTGCAAAATTTACTTTTAATTACAAACTTCTCGTTAGTTGATATTAACAACTAAAAGAAAAAAAAATATTTAAATCAAAAAAGTATAAATTAATCATTAAAAATTTTTTTTCTTTACTCATTTTCTAAAATAAATTTTTAAAATCATTTATTTGATGCCTAATTGGAAAGTTAATTACGAATTTTAATGTCACGATTTTTAATGATTCGTTGGAAGTTTAAAACTGTTAATTATTTATGCTAGAAAATAATCAAAAAATTCAGTTTTATGACGCAATCATCCCCTTTTTTTTCTTTCTTACATCTCTTTTATGAAAAAACAAATTCAATCCTAATGATCATTATAATTTAATGTTTTAATAATTAACAATAATAATAATAATAATGATAAAATAATATTTGTCAAATTTTACTTTTGAAGACTGAATGCTCATTATTGGTTAAGATTTCATGTGTATACCATGTTATGGCACGTTTACTTGATGGCAGGCAGTTTCAGTGTTAAACTGCTAGAGTCTGAGTACAAGCTGATGGTATACAGTATATAAACACATATATGTATAGTTGCTTGTTCAGCCAGTGGGCCTTTGTGACCCATAGAACCTAATTAATTTCACGGTAATGAGTTACTAGCTTCCTTCTCTCTTCTCTTTCCTTCCTTCCTCTAATTTTCTTTTCTCTTTATTCAGCGATTGTTTGAATTTCGTTGCTCTCTCTATCACTTTTACTCTGGAAAATGAGTGGTTGCTTCTAAACTATAGTTGCAACACATGTGTGTTCATATATAGAGGAATTCATTTGCCTCAAGCATCTTGGCAACTGTCCATTATGAAGTGACTCAAAATGATTTTTAAAAATAAGAAAATTAATCAAGTTGTTGTCAATTAATTAAAAATATAATTAATATTTTTTTGATAAATTTATTATTTATTTTCAATTCGATAGAATCATAAGTAAAATTAGTACTTATTGGTACATTTCGTGACGAGTCCAACTGTCCATCTTATATGATGGAGTTTTATTACAAAATATTAATATTATTTGCAGTTATATATTTTTAATGATAAACAATATTTTTAATTGAAATAAAAAATAAAAAAAATAAGTGTGCAATTAAAAATATACTCTATCATTTTGTGTTACCTATTCTTCCATCTGATTCGTTTTTTGTTCCTCCTTTTACTTACCATAGATTAATTTAATTTAATTGTGCTAAAAGCACCAAATAATTACTCAATACGCTTTTGAAATCTTTTAAAATATTAACATACTATTATCGCTATCCATATCACAACATTTTTCATAACCTTAATTACCAGTGGTCACTAACATTGAAAACTTTTGAAGCCAAACAAAGTGAACCCTTTGTTAGTAAGAAGAGAAAAGCTAATTAATTTTCAAGTAATGAGTCTCACTATACTACTAAACTCCTATGGAAAATGGTTCAAAGTAAGCTTTCATTTAACCAAAACTTCAATAAATGATATATATTCTCTACTGTGTTTTACTGCCATTTAACAAATTGAAATATACCAAAATTGAGATTGGATTAGAGCTAGATGTTGGTTAATTTATTCATAATTATTATTAAAGCATTTTTTATAGTATAAAGAAACAAAATTAGTTTTTGTTTTCACTAAGAGTATTTAATATTTATTTATTTACTAATCAATTTTCTTAATTGACTGTATTTTCTTGTTCTTCTTTTATAACATAAACTATCAAAGTAATTAGAAAAGAATTTAATTTTAAAGCTTATATTAAAATAAATAATAAAATATTCGATTTTATAAATTAATCTTTTTTTTTCATGTTATTTGTAATTAAATTAAAAAAAAAAATGTGTAATAATTAATGAATCAATAATGTGAGAGTAAAATCAACTGGAAATGGGTAGTAATATCTCATATAGGTGAAGTGGTGAGTTTTGCAAAGTGAGTAGGGATTGCAATTAGCATGCTATTTAATAATGCAAACTCAATGAGGCAGAGGTATACTTCAACTATTTCCACTTCCTTTTCTCCATTGGTCTAGAGTTCTCTTCGTGAGCTTTTCATATAGAGAGGTCATAATATACACATATACACACTTATATATGTATACACCGACATCAAGTATTTGATATGTATCGTACAATTAACCAATCTACTCAACATTCTAGTGAAATTGGATCCTTTTTATATATATATTTTTTTTTTATTTAAATTCAATTTTTAATTATTTTCAAATTATTGAAATTAGCTTTTTTGAATACAAAAAGTGTCACAGGGTATAATATTCATATGAGAGTCTTGAAAAGAAAAAAAATATCTATTCATTCATGTCGTTGTTATAACTGTTATTTAAAATATTTCAAAATTATCGATTTTGTAACTTTTGATGTGAATAAAGGAGACAAGTTGATTATTAACAATAATTATATTCAAATGTTACTCAATTGTCAATTAATTGTGGAAGGTCAAGACTAAAGTTTGATAAATTTAATATATTTGATAGTATTAAGATTTTATAAAACAAAAATTTTTTTTCAGTACAATTGAAAATTATAAATTCTGAAGATTTTAAAAAAATTTATGTTTACAAATAACCAATTTACTTAACATTCTGTGGAATTGAATACTTTTATCTTTTTTTAAATTTTATTCTAATTTTTTTTCAATCATTCTTAGATAATGAAAGTTAAATATTGAAAAAAGACAATTAGAATAAAGCCTAAATCTTGTGTTACATTTTACATCCTGAGTTTTTGAATATATATATTATATATATGCTTGTGTATGATAATACTTAGATATATTTAATATATCCTGAGTGGGAATCTGGTCCGGCTAGCTTGATCTGACTTCGAGACATCATCAAGGATTGATCAGTGTTGCCTTAACACGAGAAGCCTGATCAAAACTTGATCAAGATTTGATAAAGATACTTGATTAAGGATAACTTGATCAAGTTTGGATCACGAAAATCTTAACTCATCCTTGATAAGGCCGGCCTGTGATGATTAAGATGATTTTGAAAAAAACAGAAACTTGGAAAAAATAAGAAGTTCCCCCGCCGGGAATCGAGCCCGGGTCTTTTGCATTCCGGGCAAACGTCATGACCTCTAGACCACAGGGCTTCTTAATACTTTCTAAGTTTCAACGAGTTAACACCGACGTCCATCTATTCGTCATTAAGCCATTTGAAAAATCTTGACCAAGTGTGGATCACGAAAATCTGAACTCATCCTTAATAAGGCCGGCCTGATCCAAATTTGATCAATAAATATACATTTCAATACTTGTATTTTTTTCAAGATCATCTTGATCAACTTTGATCACGTAAACCTTAACCCATCCTTAATAAAGCCAACCTGATCCAAAATTGGTCAGGGAAGCCTTAACTTATCCTTAATAAGGCTAGCCTGATCCAAACTGTTTTTTAACATCATAAAATTCATTTTATATCATTTTATTTATTAGTTATTGCAATTATTTATTTTTTGCATCTATAAATTATTTTCCGATAGATAAACACGACGCCACAGATAGCTTAGTTATGTTTCAAGACTGACCTTAATATATGAACTTCATAAATTCGTAGTGAGTATAGATTGCCGTGGTGGCCGAGCGGTCTAATCGGTCCTCTTATCCCGTTAAATCTATACTTCGTCGGTTCGATTTCCGGCAGGTGCGCGTTTTAAGAAAAAAAAAAAAACTCGTCTGATGCTCTATCATCTTAACCACCGAGGTTTTGATGGGGGAGACCGTAAAAATTTTTTAAATAAATGATTTTATTACAAACTCAATGCACGGTCCTTGTAAAAGAGTACCACGATAGTCTAAATCTAATCATTTTTAATAAAAATTTTTATCTACTATTTATAGATCTAA
>JAPYYR010000564.1:0-37892 GCA_030523065.1 Aphidius colemani
TAAAATTTTTTTCTTTTGTTTTAATGATAGAAAATTGAAATAGAAAAAAAGAAATTATCAAGCGAAGCGATATAAAATTGAATTACTATTATTAATAATTCAATGATTTTTTAATTGTCATATTTTTTTATCGTTATTTGTTTTAATTTTGAACATGATAAGCTTGTATCTGACAAAGAAAAAATAGTAAAGTTTGAGGTGAAAGGTGAGACAAGCTCAACTGGGTGTGGGACGTTTGTTAAAGTAAAAAAAAAAAAAAGTCTTAGATGGCGGATAGTGGTTTTATGGAAATTCTTTTCGGTCGAGAGCACATCTAATGCTCTGAATAATATTCCACAACCTAGGTTTCATGCAAAAAAAAAACGAAAAAAAATTCCTAGCCCCGGTTGTAATTGATGATCTTTTTATTCTGTCAGCACTATGCACCTTTCACCCATACCAAACACTCGGCTCTTTTTCACCATTATTTTATATATTTTATACACCATTTTTTCATTTTTTTATTTTTTCTTTTCATACATACACAAATACTTTTATTTTACTTTATTTTTTTCTCTATTTATTTTTATATTATTTTTTTATTTGATTTTTATTTTTCAAGTGATTTTTTTTTTTTTTTTTTGCTATTGGGAGATATAAAATCTATATGATGAATTCAAGATTGTTGCAGAGTTGTTGAAAAGCCTCAGGCAAACTCGAGCAATGCCAACAAAAGAATTTTTTATTTTTTTTTTCTCATTCTTTGTTCAACAATATGCTAGAGTATTATTTGACAATATTCGTGTGATTCGACTCGTTGCGGACACGAGTATTTGAACTTAATAAAGACACCAAGAAACCCTCGCAGCATTCGTTTTATTTTTTACTTTTAACTCTTCAGTAGAATAGCCGCATGCATATTTTCAAATGTATATTTGCACTAGTATTCTCTTAGATGCGGAATTTCTTCTCTGTCTCAATTTCTCTTTACGAAACTTTTGTTATTGCCCAAGGGGATACTGAGACTTTACTCTAACCTTTACCCCTCATTTCTTATTTTTTTGGTTCTTTTTTCGTTCCTGTAGACTCTGCCAGTTTTATTTGGCTGGCAGACAAAGAGCTACGTTGACTTGTTGGCAAGGCACCGGTGGTACGACGTTAATACGCTTAGCACCGGTTTTCAAACTCTTTAGGAAACAACAGTTTTTTATTTTTGTTTTATTTTTTGTTTTTTCCCTTGAGATATTTTGTATGAAACCTTGTCCCTTGAGAATATTACTTTTATTGAAAAATTGATGATAACAATCGATCATACTAAATTGCTTGGCACGAATATTTTTATTGCATGTTTTACCTATTATTTTTAAATTTTTCTTTCATTATGAATAAATTTTTGTCTTATGATTTACGTGATTGATTCATGTCCCATAATTTTCGTTTACTAATTCCATCTATTACATAGCCATTTGACTTAATTTTTGTCATTTTATTCATTGATAATTTTTAATTTTGTTGGCAAATGAGTGAAACAAGTTATTCCTTGTCGAGAGCACTCGCCAAAGATCACTCGAGAATTTCCCGATTAATAATTCATAAACTATCGTCTTTTTTATTATTTTAATTTATTTATATTTTTCATCTCGAATTTTGTGACCCTTTATGTTGGCAAATAACCTATACTTCAGACTGTTCGCGAGGACGTAATTGCAAAGGCATAATTGTTTTATCGATCGTAACTGACTGAAAGCGCTGGAGAAATACTTCAAGTATTACGCGATGCTAGCGAGGATTTCAAAGATAGTGAAGACTAAAAGATAACTAAAAATATGAGAAAGGGAGATAAAATATAAAGAGGATCGGTCCGAAATGGCGTTGCTGATATTACGTTCGCTTGAAAATTTATAGACTAGTACCCGATGGAAACTCATGTTTTATGAATGATCACGAAGAATCAAGGGAGTGGTGGTGTGCCAAAATGCAGTAGAATGAAACGTAAAATAAAATAAAAAAAATAGTCTATCAAATTCTACAGTCACAGTGTTTGTGTGTTGGTTTTATGTGTTTGTAGCATAAAAAAGAAAAGGGAGTTTAAGCTAAAGGGAATGATAATCGTCGGCTGAGTTTGAAAGAACAAAAAAAAATTCAAATTCAAGAAAAACTTTTTTAAAAGAAATTTCGAGTGTTCGTAATAATACCGGTTCGGTCATTCAAGATAATTTTATTGGTTGAACGACTTACCATTGATTGCCATCTCACAGACGTCTGTTTGCATTATCAAAAGAAAAAATAAAATAAAAAACTATGACTTCTCTCAAATTTTTGTGCATATCTCTTTTGTATATGTAAATTTTCTCGTTTCTATATATTTATTGAATTTATCTTTACGTTTTATTTTCATTTATTTTTACGTTCTTTTGATATTTATTTCAACGATAATGCTAACGAGTAAAATCAAATTAAATATTAAAAAAATATAAGATATTTATAAATAAAATAATTATAATTTGGCTATGAAGTAATTATTTTTTTTTTACTATTAATGCTGTAATTTTAAATTTTTTAATGTTATAAAAATCTCTCGTCATTGTAAGAATGGACACAATGTATAATTGTATAGTTTCATTCAACAATGAAATGCTCTCTTGATTTTTTTTTCTTTTATTCTTTTGTAATATAATTTGGTAGCGAAAGACAAAAAGATAAAATCAATATAGCATTGAAAACGTTCAAGTGGAAGAAGATGCTTAAACATATATATTTTTCTCAAAGAGAAAAAAGGGCTGTTGAGTCAAAATGGTGCTGAAAGTATATGACATTTGCAGTAAAGTTAACCAGCTAAAATAGCAAAAAGCTATAACCGTACGTTGAGAATGTTTATATTTCTTGACAACCACTTTATCGTGTTCCACATAGTACAAAATTCTACTTTAATTTCTCTCTACTTCTTGACCCATGTCAACAGCAATTCTCAAATATTTTAAATACAAAACAAACATAAGACATGATTTAATTTCACAAAATAGTAATATAAACCAACGCACAATGTATTTGTATATTCACGTTCATAGAATATATCAAGGCACCATGTGTATCTGAAAAATTTCTTTCCATTATTTTTGTATAAACCCTTTCGGGTGTGAAGTCGTGACGAAGGGTTTTTCTGAAGCCATGGTATTAGTAAAAAGAAAAAATCAAAAACAAAAATGAGTTTACTTCTGGCTAGATTGCGAGAGCAAGAGTGCAGATGCCACGTCATTTTCAATCTTCCACGTGTTTTTTCAACATTGCTTTACTGTATATCCAACAGCAGCAGCAATATATCAAATCTCTTTCTAATAAACGGTCGCGTTTCAATTTATATACTTCCTTACACTGCAGTTGTATACATCTCATTTTTTTTTTATCGTATTTACCAATATAGCATGTACCTTTTCTTTTATGACAAGTTTTTTCTTCTTCCTTCGACTACACAATTTTTCAACATCTAGCTGTTTTCGTTGTCAAGAAAGTATCCAATATTGGTGACACCAAGAAAATGCTGCACTGACAAACGAGCAATGTCACTAAGTTAAAGCGACCAGGTAATCTCCTCAGGTTTATCCATGAAAAAAAAGCTCAGATTTAATTTCACTCTTTTTTTCTTTCTCTTTCACTTGCACATACGTTTTTTTTTTTCATTTCAAATTTTGTTTGTTCACACGTATAAATTTATAGTGGTTTATTTAAACTTTTAATTTTGTGTGTTTTTTTCATCAAGTTAATTTGGCTTTTCACAAGTGCATTGGTAAAAGATAAAAAAAATATTTGAGTATGTTATTTTTATCAGTGACCTCTATGCTATGTGGTTATTTATTTTTATATATTTTTGTTGTTGTTGTGTCCTGAGAGAATACAATACTCCAATGTATTTCTCAGCGTGCATAGGTCAGCTTATGAGACATCCTCTATCGTTCCAACATAACGCTTCAGTTGCCTCTCGGCTGAGCAACTCCCTAGAGTTATCAATTAAATACCTAATATCAACTCATGCTTGTCTCTCAACCCTTATTTTACCACCTATTGTCATCTCTACCTGTATTTCTCTATTTGCTTGTTTTACAAATATATATTAAATACACACACATGAACACATCGATCTCTTCTTCTCCACTCCGCAAATTCAACCTCAGCTCAATTCTCTTGATATTTTGTCTTTTTCTTTGGTTTACTTATTCTCTCAACTTATTCGTACACTTTGCATCTCTCCTTTAGTTATATCTAAATATATATATACCACTAAACCACACCATTACCTTTCTCACTCAGTTTTGCGTAATTCTCTCTGATATTCCTTCTCGTTCTTCTACTTGCAAGGTCCTTTATCCGTGCTTCTCGAAACCCACCTAATCCAAAACGTGCAAAGCACGCCATTTGCATTATCATTCTTGTAGCAGACAACGCAAAAGTTTGCCCAAGCGGCGAGCATATATATACTTCATACTATGTATGTAATAATATGTATAGACATACATCTATATATTTTCCTTTTGGCCCAGGGGCACCACTTTCAAAATGTGCTTTGTACATCTTACCTTTGTATACTGGTATCTACTTGAGAGAGAAATTATATATATTTTCTTGCAGTATTTTATAGTCTTTGACTCGATAAAATATGCTTTTTAATTTTTTTTTTTATTTATTTTTCAAAAATATTTCTTGAAAATAAAAAGATAAGGAAAATTTACATTTTTAGTGTATAAAGTTTATGATGGTTACATGTGATTCAAAATGAAAATTTTGTTTTCATTTTATGCTGTTTTTGCTTGTCTTTTATTTATTTATTTATTTATTGTTATTATTATTATTATCATTATTTTTGATAGACAGAGAATAGTAAAACTTGAATAACTTGATTATTAAATTCCTTGTTTTTGTTTGAGTATTTGAAAAACCGCAGTGGAAGGGAAACGGTCTCATTTGCTTTGACAAAAGAGAAGTAGTTTCCAAATAACAGTGCAAATTCTAAATTGCTCTTCATTCTTATCAGACTTATCTTTGTTTGGAGAATTTTGTCTTCGAATATTTAAACACACTCATTATTTATTATTAAGTTTGTTTAAATTTTTTATGAAATAACGATTTTGAATAATACTTTGAATAACAAACATTTTAAATAATAAATACTGTGAATATTTAAAACCTTTATGTATAATAAATTACGTTAGTTGTTTTTGCATAAAACAATTTTTAATTGATCGTAAATTTTTCATAATATGACTGATTAAATTACATTTGTATCTTTGATTATCGGAAATTCAATACGAGTCTTTAATTTATCGTGTTTTTTATTTTTTTTTTTTGTATTTTGCTTTTTTTCTATTTAAATTTTATTAGTTCAAAATTAAATCGTGAAATCTCAATTCACCTTTGCTTTATTCATATTCAAAAAAAAAAAAAAATTAAAAAAATATGCAAACTCATAGATTGTGTACATATTGTATATGCAAAAAAGAATTATGAACGTCGTAAAATACGGAGTTTGGATGGTTGAAAAGGTTTACCTTGTGAATATACTTATGAACGTTGTTTTTTGTACTCAACGAAGCTTCATAGTAACTGGCAGTTCTTTGATGCATCAAGATGTATGCGTATATCTAAAATCATGGTTTATGAAGAAATATAAGATCGTCTAAGGTTAAATTTAAAGTGTATTTTTATAAATGCAAAGTACTAGGTGGATTGAATAGTAAATTTATTGAATTTGTTGGTAGGATAATCATTGAAAGAGATTTTATACTAGAAAAGTTTAAGAAAACGTCTTAAATGTAAGGCGGTATCCATGACCTAAATTAAATCCGTCAAATAAAATTATTCCATGAAAAATGCATTCAACAAAATTCTACTATTTTTTTAAATATATTTTTTTTTTAGCAGTTCAATTTTTTATAAACGACATTTAAATGCCGTCTATTTTTTCATTCTCTTGTCCTTAAATTCTCTTTTTTATTTTATTTATCTCAGTCTTCCTTTATTGCGTTACGTGGACACTCATATTTATGTATGACCCTTTTGAAAAGTCTCTGTGACAAGGATAACTTGCATGATTTTCATATCTTTGAAAATATTCCGTTCAATTCTCCCCGGTTAACCAATCAATCGATTTTTCGCTTAAATATTTTTCATATAATTTTCTTGCATTTCACAAAAGCTTTAAATACATTTAAAAAGTAGGTTTAATAAATATATAATGATATAATTTTTTCTCATCGAATTAAAAATATAAAAAATTTAATTTAATTTTCATCTGGTATTGGAAAATTTGCTGGATATAATATTTAATATTCTTTATTTAAAACGTAAATATTTAGTAATTTTTTAGTATGCAGATGGTACGGAAATAAATATTTCAACGAACATGCGTGTGTTATAAATGACAGTTTGAAATGTTGCGAATGGTATTGGATTCGACTCATCGAATAAATAAAAAATATTTAAAATTACAAACCATTGCTAACCGGATTTTAAATTTGTATTTATCTCATATAATTTTTCATATATGATAAAGTAAAATTTTTAAATATATATTATAATAAAAGCTGTCATAGTAGTATATCATGACAAACGAGAAAAAAAAAGTAAATTAAAATATAAAAGAAAAGAAAAAATTATATTATAATATAAAAAAAAAAATAATTTTTTTTTGTAATCATGTTTCACTTGCTCTATGCTTTGATTTACTTTAAACTATAATCCATCACAGTCAACTTTATTCTTTACAAAGTAGCTCACGTGACATAGACTGATGGTAATAAAATTTTTGTACTTCACATTTCGTTATACAGTTTATATTTCAGATATTCATTCTATTTTTTATGTTTTAAAAAATTTAATTAATTTAACTTGTCTTGATAAATACTTAAAAAATCCTGAGGTATATAGCAAAGTTTGTCGTTTATTCAAGTTCATGAAATCCTACATGTCGTTCATAAACTTAGCACCCTTGTGATTTGCCAGGAAGACCTCCATAGTTGAATGAAACTTTGGCAAAGTAATGCTTACAGGTTCCATTGGTGTCTCTCACTTTATCTCGTGATGAATTCACGAGGTACAGCATTCGAGATTTAAGACTAAATACTACGATAATATAGCTTACTCAAGTTACACCATATATTCCAAATTTTTATCATTTTTATATTCCATAATTTTATTCAATTATCATTTCTTTTTGTTGTTAAAAATACCATCAGTTTTTTATAAATTAATGTTTGCATATAGTCAAAATAACTAGTTTCATAACAAAAATTGCAATTATTTGCTATAAACGTTTCTTTTATCTTTGTTAATTAGATTTCAAGATTCGTCTGCTAACGCGATTTTAATGGTGCAAGAGAAAATAATGTCGCCGTTCTTCATTAACTGACAAAATCAAGTCAAGAACGGGCGTGGTCTTACTGAAGTCATCAGAAAACCGGGAATCTTTATTTTTTTTTTTTGCTAATTTTCAACTTGTTCTTTTCGTATTTTTATCTATTTTTACCTTTTTTTGTTGCAAATATATAACATCGTGAAGCTATTATTATCTTAAAGTGTTTTAACGTCGTCGTAAAAAAGAATTTTATACAAAATAATTTCAAGGAAAAATAATAAAATTAAGAGGACCCTTTGTAAGGATGACATAACATGTCCAGATAAGAGACTTAGGCCAAATGTTCATTACCATTCTATCGTTAAAAACAGGACATTAATGTTTTCACTAGGGTTATAACACCTTGAAATGTTTGAAGTCTTCAATGAAATCTTCTTAACATAACATTTTAAGCCCTACAACATTTACCATCGTACCTTACTCACATAATTCTTGGAGTATCTTCTCAAAGCCATGAGCTTTTTTTTCTTTATTTTCTTTCTGTTACATTTGTTATTAATTGAAAAAATAATTGAAAAACATTCAAGAGTTATATTGTTGTTATTTGGATAATTAAAAGTTGAAATACATATCTAAGTTTTATGAGATGTCTTGAAACTATATGTCAAAGATTGTCCGCCATTATGTATAATCAGTCTCTAACTTTGAAATACCACGTAATTGTCGGAAAATCTTGTTAAATCATTAGTGGTAAATACAGAAGATACACATCATTTCTTGTTTATCTCAAAACACTATTAAGTTTTGTCGTAAACAACATGTGTCACTATATTCTCTCAACAGATTGTTCTTGTGAGTAGATAAGACAAAAAAATAACAAAAAATCTAAAGGTTAACTGTCTTAATATGTAAATTAATTGCTGTTATAATTTCTGGGGTTGTTGCTCGTTTAGGGCACAATTATTTGTGTAAAAGTATTTTTATTTTCGTCTATCGATTATTTCTCTGACCTAAAAAAAATACGGACAAAGAACACAAACATAGCTTGGCATTAAGTGAATTTATTACAAATCAATAACTTCGTCATATCGAAAGTTATATTTTATCGTAATCAAATGTTTTGTAAATCAAAAAATAAAAGTTTTTTCCGGGCTAATATCATATTGAATCATAAAAATTTGTTGGCTGAAATTTACGAATTCGTTATCATTGATTTGCCTCATTGATAACTCATCAATAAGTTGAAACTAACTAATTGTATTTTAATTTTATTTTGATGGCTGAATTGTTTGGAAAAAAATTTAATTGTTCGGGTAAAATAAGTTTGAAATACCTAGAAAGCCATTTTTTTTTTTCGGGCTTTTTATAATGGACTGCTATTTTACAACTCATAAATTGTTTTTTAATTTTAAACAATAGATAAAAAAGTTTATAGTTTAAAACTTTAACTTTATTTCTTTGTAAATTAAATTATTGTTAAAAAATAAAGAAAGTATGACGATCACTTTGCTGCTTTTCCATGCACCATTTGTCTCAAACTCACAGTTTATATCTCAATTCTTGGACATAATCGAGGATGGAGAAAGAGAGAAAAAAATATAGAGAAAGAATGACAAGTATATAATATACTATACAGCTGCGTTGACGTAGACGCAAACCTAAGTTTTCCGACTTTAATGGCTTTCCGAGTGGCCCATTTTCCTTGGTGCAAGTTGGCTTAGATATTCTTCGTTTTTCAAATAGTACAGTACTGTGCACACCAACTTCTTCTAGCTCTTTGCAAGTAAGTCCTCTGAGTGCCCTCAAAACGAATAACTAGACCGATTGGTACCTGATCCGTTCACTTTATTCGGACATAAAAAAGTCCGATAATTTAATTTATATAAAAAAACGTATATACAGTAAAAAAAAATATAAAACAAATTAGAAAATAAAAAATAACAAGAGAACTTAAGAAAATTCATGAGATTAATTGTTCGAGACTTTGATAGTAGCGCCTGTAGATTAATAATATGCACACTTGAGTGGCTGAGAAGTTGCAGATTACTTGAAGAGAAACACGTGCATAAGAGTAGCTTGACGAGATTGATTTTCCCTGTTTTAACATTCTCTTCCATCAATGATAAGTGCTATCCATAAAACCATATCCGATAATCACACAATAAAGGTGAAACTAAATTTTCATATCGCTATTAACCAACTTAGTTGGCTTTAATATTTATACACCACACTTTGCTAAATCTAAAAAAACAAAATCGATTTTTTTTCATATTATAAATAAATTATTAATCATTTGGGAGAGTTCTTCATAAGATTTCTCATGAGAGTAATTTCTTGAAAAACTTGGCAAGTTTTTGTAGTTTGATAACTTTTCTATAAAAAAGTCAAGAAAGTTTTTTTTTTCCTTTTTTTAACCGAGTAAAATAAATTTGAATAGCCACATGTTGTCGTGATAATAACGATTAAATGTTCAGGTAGTTTAAAATTTTTTAATATTTAAATTATGTTTACTTGAACAAAAAAAAAAATGTTGAAGTCTATGAAACAGAATAGTTGGCAATTAGCTGTCTCGTCAAATATTGAACATGTCGTATGCACGTGCGTGAGTCCAATGTGCTTCATGAATTGAATATACATAACGAGATATATATGCACTCTTGATTTTACCAAGTGATAAATCATATTGGAAGAGCACAACGATTAACCGGTAATATGCGTATCAAGAGTGAAGCCCTTTCAATGTTTAATTGTACTACCATCACCATCAAGTGCAACGGATGAAAATGAGTGAACAAGGCAGGCACGTTGACAGACATTCGATGGGTTAATCATGATGACAACACGTGGATGAGCTTTGGATGATTGAGATGAACATACCATATGTAAACCTCATACTCTTCATAAAAAAATAACATCATTTTCTTCTAACAATTGACCCCTCTTAAATTCACTAAAACAATTCATTCACATTGTATTTTTTTCCATAAGCATTATTATTTTTTCCATCTCACATTTTTACACTCTGTATTCTACAAATGGAACCATTAAAATTTTGCAATTATACATGGGTGCTACAATCCTCTGGGTAAATATAGAAGTTCGTAGAAAAAAAATAATTAAAAAAATAAAAAAAACAACTCTCGCAAATCGGACAAAAACTAGAAAATAATAATAATGACAATTTAAAAAAAACAATGAATGAAGCAAAAATCATTGGGTGAAAAGGATAAAGAGCCAGAGGTAAAACATGGAATGGATGAGGTGCAATAGTATTAGGGTTGAACACACACGGTCTTACTCTCCTTGTTGATACAGCGATTTTGGTGTATGGGACATTTGCGACAGTTGGTCGAATGCCAAGATTGTCGAATGCATATCCCTCTTTGCTCTTCTTCACCATGACAAGTATACCACCTGCCCACGGCTATCGTACAGTTTTGTTCCTCTTCACTCGGCAATATACGTAAATCTATTGTGTTCATAGCAATGTGATGTTATGTTACCTAGAGCATCCCTTCTGGGGTTATTATGTATACACCCAACATCTACCCTTCATATTGGACCACGGAAATATTTCAATTTTCTAAAATTATCTAGCCGACTTCCTTATTCGTTGAATTTCCGTGTGGTTTGTTAATTTTCAGTAGAACTGAGGCAGTCGTTTCATCTCGTTCTACTTTCATTGGCTAGTTTTTTCATTTTATTCTTATATAATTTTTTTTTTTTTAGCCCTTTTTCTTTATTTACTTTTTTTTTCATTTGTTTTTTAAACAATCTCATTTCTTTATAACTAAAAAAAACTGAAAAATAAATTTGTAATATTTTTTTAGTCAATGCACTTGAGTATATTAAAAATTTACGAACAATAAAGCAAGAAAATAATTATACTTTTTTTTCGCTTTCATTAAATTATACTCATCTTGTAATGAATGTATAATGAAAAAGCTCCGGGCTTTGAACGCTGAGTTAAATAATTCATTATCGTTATTGTTATGACAACATAACAAAGTGACAATCGAATTGAAAAAAATAAGTTACAATTGATGAAGACATTTGTAAACTCTTAAAAAAAGTGGCGTTAAAGAAATATAATACATTTTTTTTCAATTCACATATTTTATTTATCATTTTTGTTGCTTTAAATAATGTAATTTTTTTTTTATTCAAGTGCACTTGCAATTTTCATAAAAATATTGAATCTCAATCGAAATAAAAATATCGTTCACTTCATTTTTATTTTATCCTCATTATTTATTTTTTTTTTTTTTTTTTTTTTTTTTTAAACGACGTAGTAAAATAACGCTCATAACTTTCGATCTGACTTTGTTGGCGGCGAGCAGAAGCAGGCGTGATTTCACGTCGTTACTTTTCTTCCCTTCCTCAACCACATAGTGTTCACTATGCTTTCCTCACCACCCACTTTCCGTACATCTCACTCTTTTTTTTACCTCAAACCAACATCTATTCCACAATTCTCATTTTTTTTATTCTCCGATGCTTGTGGAAAAAAGCGTAAGACCATAGTTTTTTTTTTTTTTTTCTCTCGACCAAACTACCGTCGTGACTGTGCGAAATCGCTTCTCATAAATTATTATTATTATTTTCATTACTATTCGCTTTCCAGCGTAAACTTTGTGTTCCGCCCATGCTATCTTTCTCTTACTCTGTCGTTTTATTTTTTTTTATTTTTTATTAGAATTCATTAAAGATTCGTGGTTTGTAAAATTTTCCAGCCATTTCTTTCGTCACGTGCCATAGAAAAATAAAAAAATAAAATAGAATCAACTATCTACTTTTTATATTTATTGATTTTTTTAAACGAACATTTTTTTTAAAGAGTTATTTTCATGTTTCGCCACTTTATATGTGGACTTGAAGTTTGAGAAAAAATTTTTCATGTCAAGAAGGCTACACTAGCCTTGAAAGTGCTTACGGTGTTTTTGTGTTTTAAAAGTATTATATTGTATCGAGACAATGTCAATGAACGTTTAAGTATATCCTTGGCTGTCCGATCCAGAGTTTAGCAAAGACATCGAATAACTTGGACTAGTAAAACATAAAATCCACGCGAAAGAAAGAAAAAAAAATAACCAAACAGTATTTTTTAGAAATAATTTTATAAATGAAAAAAAAAATACAAAACTGTATAACGTCTATATTTTTTTTATATAGAGCTTAAAATAAATGATGGTTTTAAGAAAAAAACAACTGACATTACAACTATTAATTAGAGTGTAATTAACGAGCAACTGAGATCAGTGCAAAACTTGTATAGAATAATTACGTCTCAAGATCGATTATGGAACAAAGGGTTTTCGTGGTTAAGTATTTAAAATGGAAAAAAAAATTTTAAAAAAATAGAAATCAATAAAGTTAAGAGTTTAAAAGAGTCAAAGATTAACGATTGCTGAGTTTTAATTTTTCTATTATTTTTATTTGTCAATTTATTTTTTCCTTATTAATTTCTATTTTTTTAAATTATTCATTTATAAAAAGCTTTTTTTTTCACAATAATATATATTTTTTGTTATTTTTAATGAATAAATTTTAAGTGGCTTATCTTGAATATTAATTTTTATAATGTTAATTCGATAATGTATCTCACCAAAGCCTCTATCAAAATTGAATTATAAACCTCAAACATACCCTCAAACTGTGCATGCATCGAGTTTGTGTGTTAGTTTGAAAGCTTTCCATCAATTTTGTTTTAAATGCATCTTAAAGCACTTCATTTAAAATATGGATTGATGTAGTTTTATATTTTTTTTCTCAATAAAAAAAGTATGTCAATGAATAGCTTGAAGAGTCAAAATTTATATGACTTTTATAAATTTGTATGTTTATTATATATTGATTTACTGGTTATTTGATTAAGAGAAATATTTTGCCATCTCAAACATAGTTGTAGATGTATACTTGACGAGGTCTCTTCATTTACTTTGGTGAATTGATTTGTCGTGTCTATAGACATACTACCCAAACTTTACTTTAAGCTTGCTCTTAGCACAGTTCCATTGAATACGTCCACATGAATCTAGACCATGTCCGAGTATAGTTTGACTAAAATGGCAATGGATATTTTATCTACAGACAATGTTGTCATCTTTGATGAATTTTATACACTTTTGTGTGAAGATGTAGAGGTTAATTTTGACTGCATTACTAACAAAGTTACTTGAAAATAGCATAAAAAAATTACAATATATTTATTGATTAATGCAAACATTCAAAGAAGTTTCTACCTTTATCGTTGTGTTTTTTTTTCCTTTTTTTGTCTTTTTTCCATGTACAGCATGGCAACAATTCCCAATCGGATAGTTTTGTTCCGTGTGGTCAGTCCAGGTCATGCATATACTCTCTAAGGCAATTTCGTATTCTTTTGAATATTCCAGGTGGTGCACTTAGGATGATTAAAGGGTCCGTCGATACGATAACACTTGCCCATTCTCCTAACCACATTGCAGTCTCTTCGATTTATTTTATTCGTAACTCTACTATACCACCAATGTAATTTTTTTTTCTTCTTTTGCTTTCCTTTTTATTCTGTTCCTTTTTTCTTGTTCGTTTTATATTACTAGTTATTCAGCATAGTAAAACTAGAACACGTGTCTTGTGTCACTCTGTGTTGTACTTATTTTTTTTGTTTGTTTGATTTTATTTTTCAAAACGTAATTCTACTCGTTGTTCCTAAACTTGCACCAAAGTAGGATCATCGGGATAAGAAAATGAAAGAAGCTACAGTTTATAGACTTATTGTTAAACTCACTAGACTAGCTTTTTAAATTCTACTGTTTTTATATATATTTTTTGATTTTATTTTATTTCACGTTTGTTTTTTCTGTAAAAAGAACGTGGTCTGCATTGAGGGTCTACTAGTGCACTTCTAACTGACTTCAATCTCCTCATATTAAGTTCGTTAAAACGATCGTCTCTTATTAGTTTAAGTACAATCAAGAATGTTGAATCGTATAAAGAATTTCATGTTGGTAATTTTTTTTCTTCTTTCAGTTTCTTTTAAATTAAATTTCTTACGTCAAAAGTTTTTTGACAAGAGTGTAAAAAAAATAATAAAATTGTATTCTATTTATTTGAAAACAACTTTTATATTAAAATATTCTTGTTGTCTAGTTTTTCGAATGTTATTTGGGTTTCAAAAAAATTGAAAACTCTTTAAATAATTCACATTGGTCTTCATTGTCAAAGTTGGTTGCTTCCATGATTGGATCACGTCGAGGTATCCTATGATAATCGTCTTCGTAAGTACCTACCAATCGAGATTTACACAAAGTATCTCATATAATCAGCCGAGAAACGATCATATCGCTTATCATCTAAAAACTTTTAAATTTTATGCTCTTTTCATCACCTTCTCTTATCAACCGTAAAACCTATTTAAAAATTTAATTTTATCATTTTTTTTTAATCACTGATTTTATAAAAAAACCTGATGTTGTAAAATTTATATTTTATTTTTACAACTAATCAGATGAAATTAATTTGACTTTCTGATTTATTTATTTTTAATGGAATTTTTTTTCATTCTATTTTGTGTACAACTTTTTTATACTATTTTTTTTTGCTCTTCTTCTGATGTAAAAAGATTTTTTGTTACATACATATCATGTATCAGCCTTACGTGCATAAGCACAATAGAATGTATATTTTTCTATGGCATCATCGTTCAGTGAAAAGCTCATATTCACAATACAACCTCTGGCCCTGCGGCACTTTATACATTCATACATTTGTTCATCTTCCAATGTTCTCTCTGCGAGCAGAACATGTCACATAGTTGATTGGAAAAATAACAAAAAACATGAATGACAATAGAATTGTAGATATTATTTACAGTAATAGTTTTGTGTCTACATAAAGTACACGTAAACATAAACCAAATAAGTATAAAAGTTTATCGAAAAAACATATGTATAAACGGATGGACACAAGAGATTGAAAAGATGATGACAATTAGACAAAGTGAATAACCATTGATGTAAATGTATACATGTAGACAACATTATAGTATAGAAATCAAGGGACGAACCTAATTCACGAATTCGTGGTACATGATAGAAACACAGTTGAATCATGATGTTGGATCTCAGTGCTTTATTGAAAATTTGATTGAAGCAAGTTGTATTGAGAGAGAACGACAGTATATAGACAAGATAAGTTACTGAATGTGGTGTCTAATTCTCATTAGCAGCCACACAACGCATGAATTGCTTTGTACTGAGTCTCTCACGTGTATACATGTGTACATATATTCACTTTACATTCTCTACTGCACCTGTTGGCAATCGAGTAAGCGTTCTCTAATTTCTCTCAAGCTATGGCCTGGGTCAAACTTTGACCTCAAATGTAGTTATAATAATATTACTATCATTTCAAGTCACTGCCAAAAATGAATTTCTGAAAAAAAAAAAATGGAATTATCCATAATTTAATTAAAATTTCAATCTATATTTAAAAAGTATGAAAATTAAATTTTTATTTCATTTAAAATCTTAAATTTTTAAATTTGTACAGAGGAAATTAAAAATTATTAAAATAAATGACAGAAAGTTATCATTCACATGTTAATTTTTTAGTATTTTTTTTTTTAAACATTTTTACGGATATAATTATCGAAAACAACGTGCCAAATTCAAGATTCAGTCAGGACAATCTGAGAAAGACATAGACATTCAAGCTGGCCTAACGATCCATCTAGATTCGCTGGACACCCTCATTTGGTCATGCATGTTCTCTCAGTTGCAATACTATGTACACATTGAACATCCAGTATTTTCACATAATATAACAATACTCATACACAAGCACAGTATATGGATTGTTGTCTGAATGTTGTTGATAGTATAGGTCCAAAATAATTCTTGTTCTCTCTTAGCATACATACACTGCCAAGGAGAGTTAACGTGAGGTCGTTGCAACCACAAACCGTGAGTGATATACCCTCAATATCTACACTTTACTCCAACATCTTACTAAATCTTCTCTGTGTCTACATAACAACCACACTATTCACTCAGTTGCGCAAGTCTAGTACATCTCTATATAAGCTATTAATATCACAGAAAATACAAACCATCAAGTTCATATAATAAGTTTAAAACAGTTAATAATAAAAGTTTTTACATTTTATTAAAAATATTATATTTTATTAACAGTAAAAAAATTTAATAAAGATTATTATTGTATTTCTAAAGAGTTCATTAACAATCATTGAGAATTGGAAAATTAAAAGAAAATGTATTTATGATTACAAACACGTTCTTCGAAAAATATATAGTAGAAAAGTTGATTTGTTTTTAAAACTTCGGTTCATTTTCGGACGTCAGGTGAATATGTGAGACGCGGTGTATGCATGTCTAGGTATGAACTTTCTATGTTGAGATTTCATCTACGACGTCAAAAGTTTTCAAAACAGATTAGCCAACAGAATCGAACTATGCCGTCACAAGCTACCATAGCTTAACAAGTTGAGACGGTATTGCCACGGTTTTCTCTTGGCACTTTATCCAGGATTATTTTGTGTCTATACATGTACTGTCAATAGTTGAATAACATTTTCCTTCATCGTGACAATTACAATTAATAAATAAATAGATAAAAAAAAAAAAATAAATGACATAATTATACGTGAGGACAAAAAAGTTAAACAAGTAAAGATGAAATAAAATCAATTTTTTATAGAAGAAAATTAAATTAAGTAAAACAAAATATAAAAAAAAAAAATAAGTGTACATCTCTGTATGGCTTTTACGATACCCAAGCATCACGAGTCTCTGACTTTTATTTTCCCTTTCAATCCGTAAGCTAAACTTTTAAGCACGTATACACAGTACTATATATATTTTACTATTTTTAGTGGGTAAAACTGCATGCTGTCGTTGTAGCTGCTGTAGGCAACTAAAGACGTGAGGTGAAAAGACTGTCTTCAAGAGCTGGTAAAAGTAACGGTTTCTTGAAGAGACATGGTATTGCTAAGAGAAGGGTAAAAGAACCAAGTGAACACAGTTACAGAAAGTTTTAACGCGAATAGCGTGATCTTGCAAATAGTCGTCGTAAATCAATAGCACAAAGTTTGAGAAAAGCTTCGAGTTAAAAATAAAAAATAAAAAAAAATAAAGAAAAGTATAAGGTAAAGAAATGCTAAAAGAAGGAGATGAGTTAAACGTATGTGTGTTGAGTTCCCTTGGGTTTGTCACGAACGCAAAACGAGAGAAAAGAATAGAAATGTGTTTGAAAGAATAGTAGTAACGAGAAATTGAAGAAGCTTCGTTGTAAATGGATGTTAGCGATTACGGAAAAAATCTTATATAAATGGTGAAAAGTAGAAAATGCCAATTTTTTTTTTACCCGCGAGATTTAGAAGGAAAAAAAAAAGACGTTTTATCTTTTGGTCGACAGGTTGACGATGCTGCACTCTGCAGAGAGTGCATGCCAATGTCTATACTCCTATTATTCAATGTTTGAGTTTTGAATAATTTGAGTTTTAAAATAGCTATTTAGATTGACAAATTAAATAACAATTAGCTGAATATACATATGTATTCGTTACACTGTAGTTTTGTATCATAGAAAATGCGATTATAAAAAATTAGCTGTAATATTTCAAAAACTTTTGCCTAATTATATGAGCTAACATAATAAACACCCTCATTTACTTATATACATACTACATATATACCAATACTATTTAAAAAGACTTTAAGAACATATTATTTCGGAGAATGTTACCTTTGAACAAACTTACGATCATTTACTTATGCATACGAATAACTCACGCAATTTGTTTACTCCGAATAAACTTTGCTAGTTTCATTTTAGTTTGACGCAATTTTCAAACTTAATTAACGTGTCACTTTCTTAAGTAAATATCATGTATATAACGATTGAAGATATAGATGATGCGATAATATTATAAAAAAACTTTGAAAAAATTAAAAAATTAAAATTAAACAATTAAAAGTAAAAAATAAAATTCGATTAACTAATACATTGATATTTTTTCGAGATAAATTTAAAAAAAAACATCATACATGAAATTTTTTTTTTCAAATCTAGTATAATCTTCATTTTAGCTCATCGAATTGTAAAAAACTATATTTTGTAATTCCACGAACTACTGTGCACTGGAAATATCTACTAATCCGATATGGCTTTTTTATTTTTCTATATTTTTTTTTATTTTAATAAAATACATATAAATAGAAGTGTAAATTTTATATTTTATTTCATCTTGTTATATCGAATATTTTGAATTTGTGTTATATACATTCATGGACAAGAAAAAAAAAAAATTTACCATTGTGAAATTCACATTTGGTGGAGTAAAATTATTCAAAATCCCAGCGGACATTTGTTATTGACAATCATTTTATTTTTGCTGTAATTCGTGGTTGATAGTACTGGGTGGTTTTGAGGATGGGTCAGATGATCACAGCAGCAAGTGGAAAAGACCGGATGTCGATCAGACCACATTGAGCATTTGTAGGTACTTGAACATACATACACTATAAATTTATATTGACATATATAGAAATTTTGAATTTCACATTCACACCTGTCAATTGTATTTACTAGTATGCCTATAATCGTGTTTATTGGTAATCGAGGGTGTATTTTCATCTCACCCATTCTATTATACATTACATGGGTGTTTTATGTGAGTCAGTTTTAACCCCTTCAGTGAGTGGCAATTCAATTTATATCATAAAATTATGCATCACTGATATTTTAATAAATTGACAAAGATAATACACATCATTTTCATTATGAAAAATAAATCAAAACAAATCGTACTCTACGAAATTTATAGATTAAAAAAGAAAAACCTTTCTTTTTAATTACTTATTTACATAGATAAATTTATAAAAAATATATTTCAAACTGATTGAACAGTCCTATACTTTTATATAGCGATGAAACAGCACAAAAAAATTACATCTTTTGTTTCGGATATCAGTGAAAGATATGATTGGCTATCTAGTGACCCATCATCCATACATGATAAATCGATAAGTTTATATACAAAATTTAAAATAACCTGCCAATCTGGTAATGTAACGAAATAAACATAACATTTTGTGTGTATGTTTATACGTATATGTAGATTTTGAGATTGTAGAAATTTATGAATTCATTTTGTACAATGAACAATGGATGAGGAGAGAAAATCGACGCAAATGCCGAGAAGAATTACACACTCGCACGATTGGCGAAACCAGGCGCAAATCCCTCGATAAATGGCGCACATGACAACGCCCAATGTTCGGTTGGAATTCGACAAAAAAAGGAAAGAAGAAAAAAAAAAAAACAATGAATAAAAATAAAAAAAAAAGATAACTCTGCTTAATAGAAATTTAATTGATCCTTCGGCTATGCGCGGTCGGGCGTAATGCAAATTGAAGTGGCTGAACTGGTTGAGTGTGAGAGAGTTGTTGGAGAGTAAAAAGAGAAATCAAAAGAGGAATTGACAAAGAAAGACTGTAAAAGAGTAGATGGAGGAAAAGAGGTCGATTGTCAAGAGATAAAGACGATGAAACTGGCGAGTTAAAGCGTCCGAAATTGAAGGAAAGGATCGTTAATGTGACGATGGAATTTAGAAGAGGTGAAAGTTGGAATAAGGTGAATTGACGATTGTATAAAATAGAGAAAGACCAAAAATTTAAATGAATACTTTGGAAAATGAAGCAAGAGAATCAAGTGAACACCAAAAGCACATGACATTGAACAGCACTTTTGTCCCACGCGGTTCTCTTATTTTATCGCAAGTTCATTTATACACATGATCATTGGCTTGTGACCTTTGTCTTTTCTACCACAATCAATTCTTCACGTTTTATCACTTTTTTTTATTCTCCAAAATTTAATTAACGATTCAATAAAGTGCACTTTATTTATTTCTTGAAATGTATAAAGGAAATATTGTGACAATGAGAAACGTAAATAAATAATGTGAAAAAATAAATATATTGTACACAACAAAAAAAAAGATGAAAAATCACAGTTAGAGATGTTGGTTTACAAAGTAGAAATGATCCTAATTCATCAGACGTGACATATTAAATTGGCAAATACAGGAAAGAAAAGTAAAAATAAAAAAATAATATTTATATCTGTTTATGACTTTCTACATCACTTGACGAATCAGTTTGATAAGCGACACGAGACTTGGAGTTTTACTTACAGCGATGCAATTTAACTTTTAAAGGTGCGGGCTGACTTATGTGCTGCGACCAAAACAAATGGCCCAAGGGTTTCAGAAAGGCTCGAGGAAAAATTTTGCTGATGTTTGTAGTACAATACTCGCCATAAAAAAAAAAAATTACGTCCTTGCTTCAACATCAACAAATCTTATCTTAAAATCTTTTATTTACTTTTATTTTTTTATTCAAACTTCCTTTATTCGACTCGATAATTTTTTTGTTCTTTTTGCTTCTGTAAATTGTTTTATTTTTTTAATTTATTTTGCTGTTTTTTTTTCCGTTGTAATGCAAAATCATATGGAAAGGCTTGAAAAAAATAGTTTAGGGTAGTTGAAAATAAAAAGGGAGATCGCAATTTCAAATTAATTATGCATCGGAGGTGTCGGCTGGAAGCACGCCAAGCATATAGCTGTCATGTAATATGCCGGGGTAGTTCGCGCTTCCAACCCAAAAGAGGCAGCTAATAAACCAGCAATAATTAGTCGACACGCTAACATTATATGTGTTGTACCTGACAGAAGTAGTTTACTCAGTATAAAGCTATACTTCATAACACGATTTTTTCCTTGACTTTTGAATTTTATTTTTTTGATCCAATTGAATTTGAATTGAAGAATAAAATTCAACAGTTGAATTAATAAGTTGAAAATAAAATTTATACAAAATTTCATAAATACATTTATTTTATAAATGATTATTTTTTCATTTTTTTTTAGTAATAATAGGTGTATAAATTTTATCATTATTGATAATATTTTGTGTATAAAATTTGTACTAATTTTAATATATTTTGTCGGTGTAGAGTTAGGCGTACATTCACTTTACCACAATATATTTTGCCACCACTACAGCCATGAATACCACTTGTTCTATCACTACGATAACCACTACACGAGAGTGTTTGTGGTGCAGTGCATATTTTGCTTTTCTGTTTTATCCTTTTTTTCTTTTGTCATAAATTCAAGAGGCTATTATCCCAGTACAGTGTTTCCTTTTCTTTTTGATCCCCATACGTTTCTCACTGTACTAGTTTTTATTTTTTTATTATTATTTTATGCTCGTTTGTTTCTTTTTTTCACTCTTCAGCATGTTCTTTTTGTTTTCACTCCTCGAGCGTGTACTCAGTATAAATGGCAATTGAATGAAACAAAGTTGACGTTCAGTCTCAACGCGTGTGAATAATTTTAATGCAAAATTTGCCCCGAGGCAGATGGTCGTACCAACAACGAAGTGGCCTAAATCAACTTGATTTAAATGTCTCGCCTCTAGTCCAGCAACTGTCCCGACTCACCTGTATATTTAAAAAATAATAAAAATAAAAATGATGAATAAAGTGGACACAATAATATAGTTGATTATGTGTGATTCACATGTCTGACTATTCATTGACTTTTTCACTTGAATTTTTTTGTTTATTCAATTTTTCTGTGTATAAAAAAAAAAAAATTGTCAGGCAGTTTTTTTTAATTATTTCGTTTTTGTCATTTGAGTCAAAAGAATTGGCAAAATTGCTTCTCATTAATTTTCAAGACACTTGTTTAAGATGAGAGTCATTGACGTTTTTTGAATTGAAAAAAAAAGGAAGTATTTTAACAAGATTTCGAAGAAAAAATAATCAAGGTAAAATTGAGGATTGAAAGATAAAATCGATTGACCTGAAAATATTTTCTTAATGAGATCTTGTTATTAAAATTAAATTTATTTCTTTTTTTTTATTGATTTTTTTAACTATGAAATTTTATTAAAACAGTATGAAAATGTTAATAAGACTTACACGGTATATCAAATGATTTTTTCATATCTAAAACTATATTGAGTTTTAAAAAACTTTGGATACCTGCGCGTAATACTTTGAAACTTCTACATGCAGTCTTGTCTCCGATCCAAGCTTCTTGTTTTTTTTTATTATTTCTTTAGTTTTATTTTACATTACGTTAAAAAAAAACCCCGCCCACTCAAGCTATTGCCGTGACCAACATCATCGCGATTTTTCCGTGTGTTCATGAATAGCAACGAGTAGAAAAACACCAAAGTTTACTTCACCGCTTCAGTTCCCATTATTTTTTTTTCTTTTTTTTAAATTTTTTCCTTGTAAGATGAGAATATGCTGAGCAGTGGGTAAGAAAGAGAGTGAATAAAAGGTAAAAGTTTTCTTCAAGTTGTTCCTTGACTCTTAGTCGCATCGAGGGAAAACCACTGCGTGGAAACTATTCCTCCCGGTGCGGTATGCAAGAACGGTTTGTCTTGGTTGCACAATGGCCTCAGGGCCAACCCACTGGGCAATCGTAAGATGTACCATCTAACCTCATAATTAATGGCATTAAGCGCGAATAGATCGAGTTGATGGTAGTCAACCATTTATCCTGCTGTACAGAATCTTATTGTGAAGCCTATTACAACGAGAATAAAGCAAAATATTTGTCTTAAGCAATGTAGGTCAATTTGCACTTTTGACATCTCAATAATTAATTGAAAAAACTGATGAAAAAAAATCATATTCAATTAAAATATACCCTTAAAATATTGTATGGGAATTTCCTAAAAGACTGATGAAAAAATTACCTGAAAATAATTCCTTAATAATAACAACTTCATAATTTTTAAATTAATTTTTCGTAATATATTTTTCTAGATAAATTGTTACGACTTGAGCGAAAAAGTACAACTAATAAACAAAACAAAATAAATTAGAAAAATTAATCATAATTTTTTTTTACTATTATATTTAACCGTAGTTTTCACTGACTGGTTGAAACACTTTCGTTGTGCGATAGTGATAATATTATCCGACGTGTTGAGTCAAAAAAATTTATCTTACAAATCCATTTAGAGAACATATAGGGTTGTCTGGTGTCAGATACACCAAGCTGGCTTCTATAAAAAAATATAGATGAAAAAATAATAATATAAAGAAATAAAAATAGAAAAAATATTTGCGAGAGACAAGGACGACCCCAATCAGAGTAGTGAAAATCTTTTTCCCCAAGAGAGCAACCGATATCTTCCTTCAGACATTCTTCCATTCCCTAACGATATTCCTACGCGCCGCATTGATAATAAATTTGCCAAAAAAAATCCACGCATCATAGCGTGATTGGAGCAGAGAAAAGTGTATTCGTGTTTGATATGTATGAATTGTGTGGGCATTCAAATGTATATATATATTGACGTGAAAAAATTATAACAGAATAGTGAGAACAGTTGGAAAACATTGCGATCAATGGCAAGAAAAAAAAACGAAAAGAAAACCCAAAGAAGCCACACGTTTGTGGTAGAAAAGTTTGACGTTAAATTGATTGGCGTGGGAGGCATAATGCTGAATCATGAGGCAGAAAAAAAATAAAAGATTTTTGCTCAAAGGAAACTCTAGTAATCGAAGCTTGCAAGCTTTTTTTTTTTTTAATCTTCATATATGCGAAAATGAAGATTAGAATTTAAAAAATTTTAATCAACTTTGTATGACGTCATCTCTGAAAACTAATTATTTTTACTTTTAAAAAACTTTTTTTTCATCTATATTTTATTGATATATACATCCTCTAAATATTTTTTATCATTAATCTTTGATTTTATCTAAAATCATATTTTTTTTTCTGTAAAATATATTTCGTTTTTGACTAGTTTGTGAGTGATAATTCGATGCATATTTTACACTTTTATATGGATAGTGTACGATCGAGAAATGGAAAATTTTCTATATTCCGTGTATCTATATTTCTGCTATTCGATTTTTAAAAATATTATTTCTACAGAGTTTTATTTCACTATCGATATATGAGAGAATATATGTTTTATGATATTTGAAAAATAATTTATTTACATTTGTTAAATAGGATGAATATGATGTCGATATATTCACGTGCCAGTCATTTTAAAAGTCTGTATATTGGTATATAAAAAGCTTTTCTCAGTGACAACTTTACTTCTTCCATTAATCAACTCTTCTTTTGTTGTTAGACCAGGCAGACGGTTGTTCTTTTCGCTTCGTGGTTTCTGTTGTTTCACTGTGCTCTCAGCGTTAATGCTTGGTTTGCTTTCCCGCTAGAAGCAAAAATAATAGAAAAAAAAAATAAAATAAAAATTAGGATGTATCAAAATCCTTCTTGCCACAATACAGTATTTTTGCACAAAGGATACATCTGTGTGTATCGCAGTCTATATATACACCCTGTGAATGGTCTATGTGTATCGACAATATTGTATACTATATTTTTCTTCCGGCAAATGAAGAATCACGTTGTCGTGCTTTCTTTACTTTTATCAGAACAGTAACCGTAATTACTGAACCCTGCTTCGAATATATTTTTCGCCTTGGTACATTGCACAATAGATTGTCCTTTTTTTATTTATTTCCATTTATTTGTTTTACTTTTACTTTTTTTTTCAACTGATGAAATTACAAGATTCAACATTTAATATACGGGATATTTCTTGAGAACAAATAATAATAATAAAGTTAATTTAAAAAATAAAATAAATGATAATTAAATTTGTTTTGGCTATGAAACATAATACTTTTAATACATAAAATAATTTTAAACAAAATCGGGAAATTCAAATCAAGTTGTTGAGCAATAACTTTCCTTGTGAATCAAACAAAATTATTCCAACTCTTTTTTCTGATGAATAATAACATTTTTTACTTGGTCTATTGGGGGATATGATATTTTTTTCGACTGATTAAATATTTTGTAAATAGAGCGTTGTATTGTGTTGTGGGTTATTTCTTTGTCATCTGAATGATCATATAGCCAAACTAAATATCAATGTCAAATTTCAAGTTAATCAGATGAGTATGAATTGATATAAAAGATAATTAAAAGAAACATTGAATGAATAGACAAAAAAATATTGAGCATATACAGAGTTGATGCACCGAATAAATACACGATTGAGCTCATTCGATAGAATCATAATTTAATTTTTATTTTTTAAGCTTCAATTTGTTTACTTTTTGTGTTTTTTTGCTCGTTTTTTCTATGAAGATGATTTTTATTATCTCTTGTTCGCCGCTAGTTAACATTAAAAATCGGTATATGCACAGTAGTATAAGAGTGCATAGTGTATAATATAGTATCGCGAGTTCAGCAGGTTCGTGATACTAGCCAAGCTCGCTGAGCTTACGAAGCGTAAAATTAGTTTCCATGTTCGAAGAAGCGCTCACAGCAGAGAATTTTCGTTTTATTTTTTCTTACGATTCCACGGAGACTGCACTATCTAACCCATACACATTTTTTTTTATTTCTAGCCCCAACAGACCAAGTAAATTTATAGGTTTATTCGTTTCATTTAATGAATAGGTTCACTACAAATACGTTAACTATTTTTAAATTTTTATATTTCGAAAAAGATAAAAAATAAAAAAAACAGTAATACGTAATTGAAACTGAAAAAATAAAATAATAATTTTAATTAAATTCACCAAATTATAGCGAATTAAAAAAGTAATAATAATAAACAATAATTAAACAGTTAAAAAGTGAATCGAATTTAAATTTAAAAAATTAATAAATCGCTAAATAATTCTTTACAAAAAAAAAAAATAGATAACTCATTATCTGATGTTAACTAACTTTTAAACAATTCACATGATTTTCCAACTTATCAGATAATAGTTTATAATTATCTCCGCACATTAGTATTACACATACATAATAACCCTTTTTCAAAGTTGGCTTTTTGCTAAATGCATAGGATAGATTAAAATAAATCGATAAATTGTACATTTAATTAGAATTTATTTTAATTACAATTCGTCAGTAGTCATCGAGGGGATATTGTATGTGGTTGGTAATTACTGTTCGACTCTTCAAAATTTATTATCATCATTCAGTTTGCTTTGTGTGTAATGATTCATGCAATATATATTGTACAGAAAATTTTATGAATAAATTAAATAAATTGAATGGCAGTTTTTACAATCGTAATATTATTTATATAATTAAAAAAAAAAAATAAACGAAAAAAGAGATAACTTTTCGTGAATAAGTCGTAGATAGCTTGACAAGTTGATGATGCTTCGAATAATTTTGGCTATTTAATGAGCCAACGCACCCACAACCCACTGACCTGCTAAAAATCTCTGTATAAATATATATTTAACTGCCAAATAAATCTTAAATGCCAAACTGACAATGGCTCTCGTGTGAAGTCATGTCATCTATTTTTATTTTCTATTCTTAACATGCTGTATATTATTATACATACATCTCCTCATACGAGTGAATACAGGTGCTTAACTGTCGTCTCCATAATTTCATCTCTTGAATTGAATTTCTCTGGCATTCCTTCCTAATTAAGTCTTTATCTACTAGAAGATGGCAGTGTATTGTCTGTATTCAAAGGATTTATTTATATAATTTAAATATTAAATTCGGTTTCACCTCTAAAACGAGTAACTCTTTGTTTTGCAATTTATTATTATTGTCATTTGATGAATAAAAAATTATTCGTCAGTCGTCAATTCATATCCATCATTTATTTATATATATTTTTCTGTGTTTTTTATATCACGATATTTCAACAGTCGTTTGATGCTATTTGAAACTCATTGAAAAATAATACTCTTCGGTAACAAAATCGTCAATAAAAATAAATATTAAAAATGAATGAAAAAAATAAATAAATGTTCATAATAATGCTGTAAATAAATTCTGAAAGTTTGGAATTTGTCTTTATCATTTGATATTTCTAGAGAGAAAAAAAGATGGCTTTTTTTTTCCCTTTTTCGCAAGATGACAAAATATGAAATCCATCTGATCTTTGTCCATAAAGCCTGAGGATAGGATGGAAGCATTCGCAGGAAATAAATCGAGCTAAGAAAAAAATTAAAAAAATGAGAAAAAAAAATATGAGCCACAGGGAAAATGAACAAGGAGGTTGAAATCTCGAAAAGTCACTTGTCCTCAGGGAAAAAAAACGTCACGGGAATTATAGTACTGCGGTCGATACTTAAGATGATATTTTTAATCAACCTTTGCTTCTGAGATTTTCATTACTTTTTTCTACAGTTCTATATATGAAAAAAAAAAAAGTAGAAACAATATTAAAACGTTAATTCAATTTTTTCTTTATGAATTAAAATAAAATTATAATTTACTTTCGTATAATTACAGTGGATTTTATTGAAAGTTTAGTGACATAAAAAATGTTAATGTCAGAAACAATGACGCGGTAAAATTATGTTAAATATAAATTAAAGTTTTCGTGCGTAGAAATTTCCAATAAAAAAATATAGAAAAATAAATAGATGAATAATTAAATGACTATACTTGTACATGTATTTATCAAAGTGATTGTGTGCCAAAGAAAAAAAAAATAAGTTGAGTAAGTCAAAGCATATTGTTGACACAATCCCCTTGGGTAACACAGTGAAAATTACCGAGGCGTGTTTTGGTCGATCGACGCTTGGCAGAGCATAAAGAAGCAGGTCACACATTGTTAGTTGAATCATAAAAAATATATCTCAAGGGATGAAAAAAAATATGAGTAATAATATTTAAAAAAATATAAATATCATAATTTATTGGATGGATAAAATAATATTTATATTCATCTATCATTCCCAACTAGTCTTATTTTTTGTTGTAACATTAATTTTGTTATCAAGTTTGCCAGTTTAAAAATCACGATGTATACAAAATTTCTACACAACAAAGTAAACTGTTGTAAATCTCAGTTTAGAAAGATTCAAAGAACCTCCAAGCTATCTTTTTCTTTTTGGCTTTTCTTTTTCAGTATACAAGTAAATTTATGACTTTTAACATCCCTTCTGGTTATGCAGGTGTTGCAAGTATCTACCCTCCATGAACATCAAAAATTTTTTTACTCTTTCTTCTATATTTTATATAAAAAGAAATATCAAGCACGTTTCTGACCTTTTACAACATGTCGAGTTGAAATTTAATTTTTAATTTTCAAAAAAAAAATTTTGACATTTAGTGAAAACAAGCAGAGCACGAAATTTACACTCGTACGACAAACATTTCAAATAAGTAATAAATTTTTTTATTTATTTTTATTTAAAAAGAAAAAAAAATTCAAAAAGTCGTATTACTATTGAACTACAAGAGTTTTTATTTTAAAAAAAAACAAAAATACTAACTTTTTTTGTGTTTCACTGAACGTGACGTTTTTGGAGAAAAATGAAATTCAATAATTCATTATTATCAAGTAATTTGTACTGCAGATAAAAAAGAATTGTATTTGTGTTGTTTTTTTTTTATAAATGAAAGTCAATTAGGCAATAATAGTAGAGGAGGATGATATGTTTTTTTGTGGTTTATTTGTACTTTAAATGTTGAAGCACCACAATATTTTGTCCGGTATTATACTCACGTTGGACGTGAGATCATTATTTCATTATGGTTAATTCGAGGCAACCCATGGGAACTTAATGGCCTCTCGTTGTTATGATAGTTAGATATTAGAGAGTCTCGTCATTAGTTGAACGTAATTCTAGTGAAGATTAACGACTTTTTCGCGTTTTAGCTTTACCAAGGTCTACATACTGAGACAATATTTATACTTGCAGTTTATTATTAACATTGAAATATTCAAGTATCTAAAAAATACATATGAAAATGGCAATTCAAATTCTCCAATTGCAAAAAATTAATATTAAATTTAATTATCATATAAAGCTTTTGTTCATACATCAAACAATACCGAGTCATAAATTATTGTAATATTTCCATTGGAAAAATACATTTTAAACGTTCCATTTTCAGTCTTTTAATTATTTACAGAATAAAAAAAATGATTATTATGATTGAAACTAATTATCCTTTAATAAGACAAGCGAAACCAGATACAAAGCAAATATAAAAAACTCCAATTGATTGTAAAATAATGCAAAATGGTTTTTTCTATTTTGTTTGTCTTGTATTGTCCCAATTATTTCATTAAAATTGATTGATGTATATATTGTTCGAAAATGTATTTAAGCTGCGTCATTTTAATACAAAGCATTGGATATAATTTGAATACAAAGCGATCGGCTCATAAATAGAATAACTTATATTTATAAATTTACGTCACAGATATTATTTAGATATTTTTTAATGAACAACTACTTGTTATGAGTATTATTATGGCCCTTATCAAATGTTTATATATTTCAAAGATGTGCTTTTATAAGCAATGAGAAAAATAAAAAAATTACGTGCTAATGTGATATTTCAAGATTGAAGATAGGCCTAATTAACGCTAGTATTACATTTTGATTATTGTGCAAGCCAACGGTGTGTTAAATTCTGACACAGTAAATCCCTGTTATAAAGCCAAACATTGGTAGGAGGGTTGCTCTTTCTTTTATTTATTTGTACAATTTTTATTATTTTTTATTTAAGAGTCGACCTGAATAGCTTTGCAAGCTACCCATGTATATATCAACTGGCTCATACATATTATTTATAGATAGCATTTATACATTACACCTGAAAAGTATCTTTATACTAAAATTGGATTAAAAGATAAAAAAAAAAAAAAGAACATTTCTTTATGGTATTACTAAAATGTGTTTGTGCCAAAGTACGGTTAACGGATGGTAGGGCATGACGTTGCTATGTTAAAATCATCTTTATATTCTGAGTATTTTTTGATGGAAGCTGTTATAAAAGGATACGGAAATATATGTATATATAAAACTGTAAAAAAAAGTGGTGAATTCTTGAGACAGGGAAAAGACAAAAATTTTTTAGAAAGTGGCGGTCAAAGACAAAGTCAAAAAATAGACGAAGGGGGTGAATAAAAGTCAGTCGATGTTCGCGAAAAGAAGAAAAATAAAAAAATAATAAAAAAGATAAAAAGAGAGAATGAAAATGGCCTTAGAGAATTTACGATCTACGATAGGGTCTATATGTCCGTTGGACTGTGTGCACTTTCGACCCTAAAAGATATTGCGCTCGATTCCCTTTGCCATGTGTATCAGTCTGTGTATGTGCTATCCACAAAAATACTTTTTATTTTTTATATTTTTCCTTTGTTTTTTTTTTCGTCATCTACTTTGGATTTCTTTGTCTTTTTTACATTTATCTTGTTTTATTTATTTTTCTTTTTATTTATCGTTTTGATAGTTAAATTGTTCTGATTTTTGACAAAAAAAAGCTACTCGATATAAATTTAGAAATAGAAAAAAATTTATTTGTAATAATTGAAAATATATATGAACACAATGTGAATATATAATATTTTATCGTTGATTTTTTTTTGAATATTTATTTTTTATTATAAATTTATAGGCTTTTATGGTTTAGCAATGTGAAAAGTGTCTCCGACAAGTTAAAAATTGGCTCCTAATATGAAATACGCCGGTCACCATATGGCTGGAAAAGTAGACCGTAGAGAATAAAAATAAAGTGTAGAAAAAAAATGAAATAAAATAAAATAAACGGCGAAAGGATAGAACAATATATTCAGTTTCTTCAGGGTGAGGCAGCAGCACTTGGCGTGATTCTTCGATTCTTTATATATTATTGGAAAGTCATAGGATGTTCACGCCCGTGGTTCTCTCACGATCATACTAATATTTTATTGATATAGAATATCTATACACAATGGAAAAAGAAAAAGTAAAAAATAGTTTAAAAATAAAATAGAAATTGACGATCAAATATATTTTTTATCATATCATTTTTTTTCTCATCGATTGTTTATTTTAAAATTTAAAATTTTTATTACATCCAATTAATTTTAATGATCGTAAATTATTGAAGATATTTAGACAAGCAAAATCAGCTTAGTTCGTGGTAAAATAGATTTATTGAATTGTACGAATTTGCTGATTGTTGAATTCAATAATTTAGTTGAGAAAAGCTTAAATCGACTCAAGTGTTAAGCTATTCAAATTTCCAGTGAACGATTAATGTCTTTACTTACGTTTCTTAGTTGTCCACTCGAGATAAATCATTATGCTTTATGAATTTTCAATGATTTTCTTTTTAATTTATATAAAAAATAATGATAAAATTTTAATAATAAATTAGTCTTTCAACTGTTGATTCATTATCCACAAAAATTAAATAAATAAAATTGAATAGCCCTTTAAATGAATTGCTCTAAAGTTGAATAAATAACATAAAGTAATGAAAAATAAAAAATATGAGTATTATAAATAAAAAAACAATAATAGAATTGCAACGTTTATTGCCGATTTTGCTGACTGGGCCTTGCATCGTCGCCTGCAAAAATAATGTGACACGCTACCCGTCAGCTGCTGTGTTCTGCTTCATATTTCAAAACCACTCTACTCTGCTTTTATATTTATTTCTATTTCGATTTGATTTCTTTTTTATTATTATTATTATTATTTTACACACAAACGTGTTTTTATGTATAGATATTTTTTTTTATTATTTATATTTTTTTTGTCGCCAAAAAAAGAGTAAAACTCTTCAGGATTTTATTATCAGCACTCGGTAATACTAGAAATAAATAAATGAATAAAGAACGAAAAATAAAAATTACATTGCCTAGAAAATAAAAGAGATATAAAAAAAAAATTAAATTATATTTGATCGATAAATATCCAGTTTCAAGTATGCAAAAAATTTTTAAAAAATATGCCAAAATATAATTAGGTTTTAGTGGTGTAAAACTAACACAAGCAAATCCGTGTGATACAAATTTCGGACACTATTTTACGTAACAAGAATTACAAAGTTAAACCACATTATTCAGTCGGTGTCGTTAATAATTTTCTTGTCAATCTCAGTTGAGTATTTCCCTTCTGGGAATGACTTTGAAAATACACTTTTAAATTAACTTTTGATTTGACGTCCATCGAAACTCAATATTATTGACTTTTTTCTTTTTTTTCTTCGTAAAAAAAATTTTATATCCAATTTATAAAATGTAATGTAAATCAGGTTAAATTTTTTTTTTACGAAATTTTGAAATAAAAAATTATAGAACACATATTCACTTTGTTACACCTCATTTATGTTGTCAAATATAATAACATTTAATCCACTTAAGTTTTCCGAGGATCAAATTCAAAATAATGAACAAAGTTTTCCCTATGCATGTCTGACTAATATTGACTCGTATCACTTAAAAAGATAATGTCATATATTCTGAATTTTTTTCATTATCTAATTAGTTTTTTCTTTATTTAATTGTTACTCACACAGCTACACTGTTAGATCAATCCTATTAAATACATAAAATCAGTGTCTGTATATAATTTTCATTGGAATTGATATATTTACTGTGTTAATTTATATAAATTGTGTCATCAAAATTGTTGCCACTATTCAATGACATTCATTACGATAATTTAATTTTGTTGTCAGTAAATTTGAGAAAATAGCTGGTTTATTGTTCAATTAACTGACCAATAATAACAATAAAATAATTTTAATTATAATATTCTCTTTTGTAAATATGATATAATGGTCTAAATTAATTATGGCCATTCTATTTGATGCACATTCATTGATTCATTGTCATCATTTTAATTTATACTTTTATAACATTTAATTAATTTTACTTACCGAGAACATACATAATAAAATCCTTGAGAATTAGTTAAATAAAAGTACTGTTTAGTCATGTATGTACTAGTTTATTTTGACAGTGTTTTAAAAACTACAAACCAATATATATTTTCAAGATTTAAAACATGTAAACTGTATTAGTGTTGTATTTCTAGAAGTTCATTTCCCGTTTTCTCGTTGTTATGTGGTGTAGTGCATACAAGAGGAACGTAATTACAATCGCTTGTCCGTTGGTGTATTTCCCAAACCATTAAAAGTGCCTTGTCCTGCGGCCACACTGAATAGTTCAACCTTGGGTTTAAACTGCCCGCTCCTTTCAATTTTGACCAACAACATCAAGGTATTTTCAACCAGTACACATATCTGTAGCTCAATGTATTGTGGTTTTTCAATTGTTTAACATAAAAGAGGTAATATTTAGAGAATAATATTATATGTACTTTGAAAAACATAATATTTATACGTAAATATTCAATTTATATGTAGAGGAGATATTATTGTTCAAAGTGTTTATTATTTACCCTGTCAAATTATTTATTTATAATTTTTCATTGTCAATAGTACACAACTGTTTTGTTGCATTGTCTTTGGTTGAATTATATTTATTTCTATTTGTGTTTATACTATACTGAATATTGAAGTTATGAAATTTACTCGGAGTATACATTACGGTATTTGATACAAAACAAGGGTGAATAGAAAACCACAGTTAAGCTGGATAATTTTGATTTCCGTACCCTAGATGACTTGATGAAATTGTAGAAAATCAGAGAGGATACCTTAGAGATGATAAATCGAATTTACTTAATCCAATAGGCCTTGTAAATCTCAGTGCGACGGCTGATAGTACTATTGCTATAGATTTTGGTGATTTTCGATTGTTCAGCAAATATATGTTTTTGTATCTCGGCAAATGTATACAGTTATATTCTTATAATACTTTGGACAACCCTCGTTGATCATATCATGTGAATTGTGATAAAACTGTTTGAAAATCTTTGAAGAAAAATAAAAAAAAATAAGTATGTCGGATGGAGGTCAGATATATTTGTCGTAATGTAGATTGGAAATGACCCAAGGAAAATAACAAGCCAATTCACTCTTATGATTATATTTTATATATATATATTTGTTATTTTTATTTTGTTCTTATTTTATCTTTATTTATTTATTTTTTTTTTTTTTGATATATAATAATTACAGCAATTTTATTATTTATTTTATTACGTCATGGATACAATAAGTTTGGTAGTTATTTTACAATTAACTAAATAACTTTCATCTTTTTTAAATTTGTCATTTATGATTGACAGACTCTTTTTCAGTAATTTTATATAAGAAATTTATTTCTGGAGAAAATTAAAGTATTTAAAAATATTGTAAATGTTATAGAAAATTATGAAAAATTCATTTTATTTTTAAAAATAATTTAAATATAGTAGCTGACTTTATTTTGGATCAACACAAATAATAAAATTTTATTAAATATTATTTGTGCCAAATGAATGCTTGAAATTTATTTCTTTTTGATTTTTAATTATTTATTTAAAAATATACTTGGTTTTGAGGAACGAATGAAAATAAATATGCACGAAGAAATGAAAAAAAAAATTATTATTTTTTGTGCATTGGTATGTGAAGGGTTGTTTATTCACAGTGAGTAATTTTAATTTTCGATGTAAACTTTTACTGTTTACTTTATTTTTTTTTTTTTTTAATAATGGAGTTTTTAATATAGCGATATTACATTGTAAATATGTACATTATATATTCGCCAAAATCTGTCATACCACTTCTCTTATTAACGACTGTACTTAATTTATATATCTTTTAATTTAAATTATTCACATAATTTTTTTTTTATTAACAATTACAACAAAGACATAGCTACAATTTTTCTACAATAATGTTATTTATCTTTTTTAAATTTTGACTAGATTTTCAACACTGAAGTTGAGTCATGTAAAATATGGAAAATGAAAAATTATTTTTATTTCAATTTGACTAATTAAAATATTTACATTTTATATTTCATTATATTATATTATTATTAGTATAAATTTTTCTCATTATTATTTTTGTTTTTATAATCTGTGTAGAAATTTTCCGGACCAAATAGATGAGATTTAAAACAGAATAAAGCCATCATAAAGCGATTACAGCCCAGCGCCATATTTTCCCCTAAAAGTACGTAATACATGCATTTTTCACGAAAGTCAATGTATTAAATTTTACATTTGAAAAGTTGATTGTTAATGCATACTATAACTGAACTTGACACATTGATAAATAACGAAATAAAAATTGAATAATATAAATTATGCAAAAGTTGCATTATGACTCAAGATGACACCAATCCCAATAATATTTTTTTATTCTCTTGACTTTTGAATCATACATAAACAATTTTATATATTTTTCACGTGACTTAATTGCAATGTATATTTTTATTTCTCTAAAAAAAAAAAAGAAAAATCTTTTTCAACTTTTATGAAAAAAAAGAACAAAAAAAATATTTATTTTTTTCAAGGATTTTTTATGTAGTGACTTTCGTTAAAATGCACTTGCATATTTTTCATACATTTTTATTTATTTACGTGCGTCCACGAGTGCCTACAATTTTTTTCAAAAATAACATATTTTTTCTTTCGTCAATAAAAATTGAAAAAAAAATAACTTAAAATTAATAAATAAATGTTGAATAAATTTTATCAAAGAAGAAATATACGTATGTATAAAGAAACGTGTGGAATTATGGAAGCAAAAATTTTTTTCATATAGTGTTGTAATTTAATAACATCACAAAATAAATTTTTTTTCTATTCAAAAATTTATCACGGAAAATGATGCGCCTGACATTTTCAATAACATATATTATTATTATTTAAATATTATTATTATTATTATTATTGTATTACGTTAATATTTTGACCATAATGACGGCTTGGGCACGAAATACTTAGCAGCTACGCAAAATATCTATACAATCCATTCTTTTCTTTACTATTTTTTTTTAATTATAAACAGTTTTACTATGTATATATATTTATTCTCTTACTTTTCAAATAATATATCATTATTTATATTGTTTTTTAATTTTTATAAATAAATGGCTCTGTATATAAATCATATTCAAATACTCAACTTGTTTATCGATTCTCACAACTTATGTATTTCCACTTGCACACAATTACACAATACTATTTATCATTAATAATTAATTTTTTCTCATTTTCTTTGATTTTCGTATGAAAATAATTTTAATCACGATCATTATTAATAAGTGGAGCGCGTTTGATGACACATTCTTTATTTTTTCCATTCATGAATATATAAGAGAAAGAAATGTGTAATAATTTTGAGGCCGCAATATATTTTTTGTTTAATTTTAATTTTCAACACATTTACATCACGCAGTACGTACCTCACGTTCATGTCCATTAAATACTAAGTGGAAGACTCGTCCATGGCCCAAAAATCATCTTCTTGCGACAAAATAAACAAGTGGTACAAGTAGTAGTGCAAGTAGTGCCTTTGGGTTTAGACTAGTCCCTAAGCTTGGAACATCTTCGTCGACACCCGGCCTCTTTGTTGAATCATAGTCTTTCTCGTAATCTGCAAACAGAAACAACACGCTTGGGTTCACTCTACAAACCACTGTGGAAATCAGTGTAAAAGCACACTGAAATACATACTCGCTTTTATTTGATATATATATTTTATTTTGTCTTTCTTTTTCTTTTTTCACTCAACGTTTTTGTTATCTTATTTTTGTAAAAAATTGTTTCATTTTTATTATTTTATGTGTATGTAGTATCTTAAATTGCATACATACAATCACAAACTATATAGTTCATGTACTCGTGCTTTAATACTGATGATACCGATGAGTCGTTTGTTTCATTGTCTCTGTCACTGTCAGTTTGTTTAGCACCTCTAGTCAAGTCACTATAATCTCTCTCTATATGTTACTCTCTATAGAAACAGCAATAAAAGCTCACCAAACTTGTCATCCGGAAATGCACACCCTTTATTACAAAACATGAAATTGACCCCACGACTCATTTGTATGTGTCGAAACATAATTTTGTTTATATTGACTGAAAAGGCTGACTGCATGTTATTTTATTTTTTTTTATATCAAAAGTTTGTTTTTATAATCAAAATTGACGTTACGTGACTTTTTATATTTCATGTGTATTAGTTTATGTAGATGTTTATTTATTTTTCAGTGGAAAATTTTAGTTAAAAAAACTTGTATTTTTATTTCAAATAAATTTTTTTCTACTTTATATAATTTTCTTTCTGAAATATAAGATACAAATGTTACTCTTATTACTAAAAATACAGACAATACTTGCTTTGTGTGACAACACAATAATTTTCATCTTGAATTTAACTTATTTATATATAGCCTTTGTTTTAAACTTCTTTTAGAATTTATATATTCATCTCTTCCATTTCTATAAAGTACAATGGTGTTTTATATAATTTGAACTTACCAGCGTCTCGCCATTCTTCAACTTCGTAATCGTTCGGCCGTTGTCGATATTTTTTATTGCCATTTCTTCCTAAAAAAATATAAAACATACAATATAAATTAAAGTACATTTTTATAGTTTATTTATTCTTTTTTAATATAAACTTTTATTTCAATTTAAAAAATTTAAATCACATAAATTACCATTTTTTTTCATCAGTGTTACGTGATACGATGCTTGTGTTGTAGTAGTTGACGGAGCTGGGATTTCTGTAAACATAAAAAAAAAAATTAGTGTGTGTGTGTGATACGCTCGAGGGAAGTGAAACTTCTTTTGTAGTTTGGTAAGGGATTGTATTATAAAGATAGACTCACAA
>JAPYYR010000565.1:0-31522 GCA_030523065.1 Aphidius colemani
TAACAATGTCCATTTTTTTAATAAAACTATTATTTATTTACACTCACAATGTTTATCGCGGATTAATTGACCGATTAAAATTAAATTTATAATGTTTTTGATTAATATGACGCAATTGACTTGGACCCTGAAAAAAACCGACGCTCAACTTGATACGTGTAATATGGGCTTACGCAAATGGCGGCTATGAACTGAGATTGCGCATTATGATCAAGACTATCTAGGGAAAAATTTAGTTTCTACTTTACCCACTAAGATGTCGCTAGGCTCTTTGTCTTTATTTACATAACGAAAATGATTATATAATAAACAATAAATGCAAATAAATAATTAATAGTTCATAATTAAACAATGGGCTACTCAATATATTGTCACATAAATAAATAAATTGAAAACGTCAATATCTGAGAAAACGGAAACTCAACTAGCGTTGCGGCAGAGAAAATAGACACTAACGTTCGCATCAAGACATTCTTGTAATTACATTATCATAGCCGCCATTTCCTCTGTCTCGCTCTATCTTTTCGCCTATGGCTCCTGCTGACTCATGACCTTAATCCGCACATCAAAACAAAATATATAAATATTATTGGAGTCAGACGTGTAATCCATCAAAAATAATGTGAGTAACTATCGATTCATTACTTTAAAAATAAAAATATTATATAATATTATATTATAAGTGCTAAATTGACGAAAATACAAAGGACGCCAACTGCTTTTGAGACTCCAAGCTGGAATAAAAATTAGATTTTTATTTTTTTTTTACTCATTTTTTAACAATTAAACAAATAAATTTAAACAATAAATAATATTGTTAGTGATTACAATTAAGTATTCAATATTAATTTATTCATTATTTGTCCTAAAAAAGTAATTTATCAATAATTATTTTTTATCCCCCCAAGGGCCGGTTTTGTAACCATAGTTAATTTGACATGGTATAGTCTAACGTTTGTTTTCCCTATACTATACTATACTTAACTATGGACTACAAAACCGGCCCTTCGTGTGAATATAATTAATTATATCAGTGTGAAGGTGATTCAATGTCATGCTTATTGAGCAATTAACAAGATACAGTTTAATACAAAGGCAATACTGATTATTGCTATTAAATATTTATTCTGTTTAATTGTATATTTTGAACATAATTATATCAACGTGAAGGTTATACAAGGTCAAGCTGATTGATCAATGGACAAGATACAGTTTAATACAAAAATAATACTCATTACTGATATTAAGTATTTATTTTGTTTAATTATACATTTTCATTAACACTTTCTAATACATTTTGACGAAAATTACAGGTTATCAATTGATCATTAGGATGATAAGTTGATAATAATAAAGCTAACCATTAGCTAATCGTTGATTCATCAAACCTAGCTGATCACAAACCAGAACGGAGTGAATAACATCAGTATACATCACTGATAAATCTCAGAGCACCAAGTCAAGCTGAAATCCAGAAACTTCATTTCAATAAAGTGAGTTATTTTGTTTTATTTTAACTACAACATTAAGTAATAAATTAAATCATTAATTTTTATTCTGTCATCAGAGTCAATAGCTCGTGGTTATCCAGTGACAATTAAGAAAAAAAAACATGTTATAGTGCATCAATTAAATCATTTGATGCAACTATGATAATGTCAGCAACAGATGGTACGTGTGTTGTGATTTTTTTACCCAAATGATTCAAAAAACAATTAGACTAATTAAAAACAATTTAGTAAATTTAATGTTATCATCATTAAATCAAAACGTATTTTGTGTGTATTAAATAATTATGTACTGTTAGTTGTTACAACTAAACATTTCAGAACTTATCATTGATACTCATGTTAATGATCATTTTTTAATACTATGTTTCAATATCTTTCAGTGCTGTGCTTATTTATGATAATAATAACTCATAAAAAACAACTGTCGTATCCAAGACTGAGCAGAATGTCATCAGCAGCAGATCATCGAGTCGACTGTCTACCAAAAGCACAAAGTGAGTTATGTTTTTAATATCATCAATAAATTTCTTGATTGAAATATCATAAGATTTTTTTTTCATTCGATTTGATTCTTTTCAATATGACATTATTAAAATAAAAACATAAAAAATTTCTCTAAAATACCATAAATAACATTAAATAAAAAGATAATATTTTTAAAAAAATATTAATATCTTTTTATAGTTGAAAACTTAAATATATTATCGAGCATACAATTTAATAGATTTAAATTGAAAGCTATTTTCAAGCTAATAAAATTCTTTTTTTAAATTAAAAATATAAAAATAATAAAAACGGGAGCAATAAAATGTTCTGTTGATATAAAATAAAGTAAAAAATTGATAACAATAATAGTATAGATAATAATAATCATAAAAGGTACAACATATTATTTGAAATTGGATATATCTCGATGGCTGTGAATCGTCTCAGTTACAATTTGTGTTCGCACTTAAAAGAAACATTACCCAGACACTCAAAACCTTGATCTTCATATAATATCTCTGTCTTTCCCACGTGATATTAAAAAGAGTTTAATCGTGTGTGGTCTGCCGCATATAAAAGTTGGTTGACTTGGTTTTCAACTGACCGTATCTTGAATCGTTAGTTACCAATTCGATTGTCATAGTCGTGTGCACGCGTGCGTCTGTTGGTAGTAATATTTAAGTAGAAATAACACTAATAATTGCACACAACATACAACTCAATAACAAAAAAAAAAATAGCATAAAAAATTGATGAAAAAATAAGTTAATTAATCTTCAGTTTTAATTACACCGTTAAAATATAGAAAATAATCAAGTAGCATCGTAACTAGTGAGCGTCCTCGAACTCCCTCGGTGTGTGATGCTTATTCCCTTGACTCTCAATGTATTTTTTTTTTTTTTTTATATATATAATCTTGTCAGACAGATTTTTTTGCTCGAGATTCGATCGGCACGGGCAACGAAGACAAGAGTCCTTGACATAAGTCGAGAGAGCAATTCTTTAGATCTGACAAATTACCATCTCGATGCTCTCAATTCATTCTATACTCATTGTGTTTTGCTCCATCAAACGTCAAAGTCATCCTTTCGATTTTTTTTCTTATTTTTTCTTCATCTCTTGTTTCGTCATTTATTCATTCTCATTTTTTTTTTCTATACCTCGTTTATAATGTTATGTAATCAATTCATTTGTTTTCATTTTTTTTTTATTTATACATTTATTTTTTATAAGTTTAATTTGATTCATCAAGAAGAAGCTTGAATAATTTATTTTTTTCCCTCTTTTAAATTTATTTTGTTGCTTTTTTATTTTTTACTTTTGATGCTATTTTATTAAATCATATGAATTGCTGGTTTACACTGAGAGTAGGCAGATCATTAAGGTACCACTTTCTGACTAGACTTTCATTGAGGCCCATATGATACTTGAATCTTTTGGAGACACAACATGTAACACGTGAACAAATACTTGGCAACAATTATTTTTCTCATATTACTTACAAGTCGCCCACAATATAATTTTCAATCGAATTATAAATCTATTCAATGTCCAACAAATCCAATACATATATTGTTTAAATAAATATAAATAACATAACACACAATTCACATAAAATATATATTTTAAATGTCATAAAAATAATATTCACATGAATATTTAGGTCAGTTTAATAATAAATTGATAAATTCAAAAATAAATGGAAACAAGAGTATGTATATACATATTATTTAAAATAATATTCACAACCAAAAGTATAAATAATGATCAGACTAAAACGGGACAACGTTAATTAGAGCCACAGCTTCCCTGTTTTATTAAGTGAAGAGGATTAAACTAGCCGGACAAAGTCCTGATTAATAGCAAAATTATTCCATTAAGCATACTTATATGTAGAATCAAAAAAAAATATAAAGAAATAAAAAAATATAATTATTATTATTTTGAATTAAAAAAATCAAGTAAATAATCATAATTTAAAAGTAAAAAAAAAAAAGGTAGAGCCCCATGCTTTCATTTACATACCACATTTATGGGAATTGGTCTGTAGCGGATAATCGTTCGATTTATGCGCCCATTTCTTTGGATTTTTTCAAAAATATACACATATATTATTCGTTATTTTTGTATTTAAAAATATCATAACTTTCATTATAATTTTAATCGATAATGTACATTATGAAATTTTTTTATTTCAATGATTTATACTGTAACATATAAATAGATGTACATTTAAAAAAAACTACTACATATGCATAATGAATTAATTTAAGGTAATGAAAAAACCTTATATATTTGAAAAAAAAACTTTCTAAGAATAATTTCTCAGTGTGATAATGATGATGATGATGATAATGATATGTCGGTAGAGTTGATAAAGGGTAAAGACGAGTCCAATTACTGAAACCCTTAGTGCGTTTGTTACATACGAATCAAGTATTTGCCGGCTTATTAGTAAAACCCCCCGCGTTGCAAGTAAATCGGTGACACAAAGCAGTACAAAGACTCTTTATATATATATTTAATGAAAAAAAAATGATTAAAAATGTGATCGGAATAAAAAAAAGAAAATTAAAATAAAGAAAAATTGAAATACAACTAAACTGTCTAGAAAATATATATATAGTATTTGCGATAAACAACAACGAGAAGAATAAACGAATGAAATAAAAGACAACAGAGCATACGGATCTATGGGACCGCTACTAGTTTTTTCTATCATTGTCGGCCTCGATCTGACGCGATAGGTCTTTTCGTTTTGCCGCTCGACTTGAAGGCGACTTCCCATTGAACTCGATATATTTACTGTATATATTTATATATATGCATCATTCAGTCAAAGAGTTTATATGGAGGGTAAAACAAAGGGTGGTAGTGGGAGACTTATCAAACGATAAATTGTTCAAGTATCTCGTTCTTCAATATGCCCCAAGAAGACAGTTAAATAAGTTGGGATATAAATTTTTGATTCACATTGTAAGCGATTATATATATAAACAAACATATTATAAAAATTCAAAAGTGAATTGTTGTCTATTTATATTTTTTTTATTTTAAGTATGCCTTTCTTCATGAACTTTCCAGAAAAAGACAGATAGGGAACGGTTGCTGGAGGATGATTCGGTGCTTCGTCACTGTCACTGTCTGGAAAATTAAAGACTTTGGCGGTTGAGATTTTTATACGGGGGTGTAGTGAGGTAGAGTGTAGGTAATGACTCTTCTGGTTATTATTATTGTTGTTGTTAAAAAGTAGCATCACACAAATAATGGATAAGAAAAAAAAGAGTATAAAATTATGATTACAAGAAGGTGACCCAGATGTTGCGTCTACGGATAATTTGCTTCCGGATTTAATAATGCTTCTGTACATTGAAGTTTTAACACTATTTCAAAACTCAAAAACATGTACACACATACATTGTGATGACAAATGTTACATGACAGAAAAATAATATAAAATAAATAATAATAATAATAAATATAAATTAAATATATATATACAAGTGAAATGAGAAAAATATATATAAAATTGTGAATAGAGTGTTTCATGGCACTGATTGCCCTGTTAGATATGTTGTTCATTTTGTGAAGGCCATTTACTACATGCCATTTTGCCTTCACTCGTGTTATTTTTATATATATAAATTATATTATTTATATATAAAAATCTCATTGCGCGCATCTTACTCCATATCCTCCCTCGTATTTGCCAAGTCGCCACACTGATTTACCGTTTCGATGTCTAAACCATACGACCTCGACATCGATACCCTTTCGACTTCCACTCAAAAGCCGACAATGAGATCGATATCATGACTGATCTTTCTATATCTCATGGTGGCTATTTACTCCCTTCAATTTTCATCTTGACATGGTGTGTGCTTCTCGCGACTTATATATACGTGTATTCCCTCATTGTCTTCATGGATTTTTTATTTTCATATATACACAAGTCACAACACACTGCGAACATATTATTCTTGTTTTTTTTTATTTATTTTGATCTTCTTTTATTCATATATATTTTTTTTTATTTAATTTTTTATCATTTTATTATCACCTTCGTCTTTCTTGGACTTTATATCTCGACACATGCTCGGTGGTCCCAATCACTTGGAAGCAAATTACCGTCTACGCTTTATGGATTGACAATGCGTGTTTCAAAAGCATTAAAGGTATCTATTATATTACGAGCGCGGACTTAATCGACATTGCAAAGCCGCAAAATGTATATATATTGATACTATGAATATGTTAGGTGTTTGTATACATAAAAATTTCATGATTTAAGACATACACAACTATCTCAAGTGTTTATGTCCTCAACGAAGAAAGGTGTCAAAAGCGTTTTAGTTATCTCATTACCAAATGATAACATGTTTCAACAAATTTATTGTTAAAGTTTGTATATACATACTGTAAAATGTATAAACATACTGCTCTATAAGCATGATATAATTTCTGTTGGCACTTTTCTTTTTTTTTTTTTATTTTTAAATGAAAATAAAATTCGAAAAATTATACCACATTCTTTGTACACACAAAGTATAAACTTTATGGATTTAATTTTTTTCTTTTTAATGAGAAAATAAATTGTATCTCTTTTTTTTAAATTTTTCTTTTTATTAAATATTTGAAATTAGTCACTGTAAAAGAGAGACAAAATTTCCACACAATTCGTATTCTTCATTACTCATTATAAATTATTCCAAGTCAATTTCTATTGTATTTTTTGCATGTATTAGATTAATTCACATGCACTTATATACTTCACGTAGGTAGACTGGTAAATGCTTACCACGATTATTCCAAAAGTGGGCGTCGAATCGAATTCATTCAATTTTACGTCTAGTTTTTTCATCATATTCTATTATTTTAATTTTTTTCTTTTATTTAACTTGATTATTTTCAAAGCTTGTATTTGTTTTTTTTTTTTTATTTTTATATATATCATCACTGTTGCAAGCGAGCATAACAAACCGGCAATGTTAAAAAGAAACGTGGTAAATAAAATATATAAAAAAGTACAGATCTTATCATAAACCAACATGATTTTAGTGAATATTTTTTCAAAATTTATACAACTGATCAGCGGTAAATTTTATGACTCAATTTTCGGTTGAAATCTAGAACTTAATGTAATAAAAATATATGCGGTAAATTTTATTGAATCAATTTGATAATAAATTGCAATACACATACTTTATATATATAGAAGCAAAGAAACGCGAGAGAATGCTCTCGTACGATTTGCATCTGGCGCTTGTTAACTGAGCAATGATTTTCTTGAGAGCTATGAAAAATCGATCTATCCTCTTATTTCTCTCTTGTTATTTTATATTTTATTTGTCTTATTTTATTTTTCATTTCGAATCTCTTTTTCTTTCGTTGGGTATTATATATATATATATGCAAGTTTGCATCGAGTCAACAGGATAGCCATCTGTTGAGTTACAACACCCTGCGTTAGTCCAACCATCCTCAAGATGACAAAATGGTAATGCCTCTTGCGAACAAAGAATAGTTATTAATTCATGCTGGTGATGACATGAAAAAATAAATAAAAATAAGACAGTTTAAAGAGTTATACATCTAGTAAATAAAAGGAAAAAATAAAACACGATTCGAGCATCAAGTTTAAATCTTAAATAAAATCACTGATGATAGGATCATTGGAGATTATTGAGTAGGGTCCAAAAACAAGTGTCAATTGATGACCGATATTTTTTTTTTTTTCACTAAAAAGGACAGTTACTAAAAGGCCCCATTTTATCATCATCAAATTGTAATTCAATGAGTAATCTTAGACATTTTATATTATATTTACAATTCGTGCTTTTTATCAACCTGTCGGAATATTTTGATGACTTTAAAAGTTGTTATTGTTACTGGTATACTTTCTGGCACCACTAGAAGTACCTGGACTGGACACAATACAAACAGGGTTTATATTATATATTATATCCTTGCAGAGCAGTGTGGCTTATCCTCGTGGTTATAGTCGTTAGAGTCTTGCACGAATAAAGGCCACGTACGTTAATTGGCTCGAGCCATTTTTGGCTCAACGAGACAAGAATTCCTATACCGTTAGTTCTGGTTCACGGATAATACACAATACATATATACTCTCATATAAATATATATAAATATACTTGAAAAAAAAATAAAATGAACTAAAAAAACACTTGGGGATGAAAATTACAGGTTATAAAATTCATTAGAGTTATAATTCAACGAAACGAAGATGCTTTAATTTTTTTTTCTTCTTTTTTTTTTTTATTATTTTTCATATTCATTTGGTTTAGCTCTCTTATTTATTATTATTTTTTAAAACACATATATATCTTGAGGATATTTACGGTGGTAAAATATATAATAATATGAAGATGTACGACTAGCGTTAAACGATGATTTTATACCATTGCTATCACGACGTCATTGTAAATATCTTATAGAGCATAACGATAAAGAGTTACAAATGTCGGTAGAAGTAGTAGTAGCTACATCCTCCAACTCATAAATTCAATAATATTCGGAAGCTAGAATAATTTAAACATCAAAATAAAAACAAACAAAAATATAATAAAATCATATTAACCATGTTGTGTTATCGAAAAACTTATAAATATTAAAATATAAATGTTGTGGAAAATGCTTGCAATAAGTCACCCATCTTATAGACACAAACATAGCTTCTACTTTTGCGTTCTTACATGTTTACTATCTCACTCGTTTACTTCGCACATATCCCGCAGTGTTCTTGCCTTGATATCTTTGATAATTTATCGTTGATCGTCGTCGTCGAATTGAGTCGTTGTGCAATGCTTCGAATACTTTGCTCCCTTCCTTTCGTAATTTTTTTTTTTCTTCTCTTCTTTTCCTCTCACTGTGCAATTTATCGGTTATTGAACAAGGATGATCCGTATATACCAGCCGGTACTTTTATGTAAAGATAAAAAATAAAAATAATAACACTTGGATCATAAAATTTGCTTAAAACATCAATAAAATATTCACTCTAGAAATTTTAGCTGATTAAAAATATATATGTATACTAGAACTGATATTTGATATATTTTAATTTTTTTTTTGACTTTATATACGAAATTAAATTTACATATTGTAATTTTTTTTTTCTTGATAGTCTAAATTATCGTAAAATTAGCATAGACTGTAACGAAGTGATCAGTTTAATTTAACACATATTTTTATACCATCAAGAGCACGTGAGAATGTTTTGGCTTATTTTTTTTTTATGCTAATGACTTTATTTTATTTTTAACCTATCACGGTTATTCTATATAGTATTGATGACTTAAATTGGGTGTGTGCAACTCAAATTAAATTTATGTTTCATATATTGTGTCTCTAGATATTTCAAATTGTGAAAGTAATTATGAATTGTAATTGCCATTAAATAATTTATCCTATTCATTTTATTCAGTTTATTTAATTTTATAACATTCATTTATTTATTTATATAAACATATATATTTATTTTTTTTATTTTCTAAATCTAAACATGTTAATCCGTCTTTAACCTTTCGGTAAATGATCATCACGACCATGGTGATGATGAGGATGGCAAAATAAATATTTTATACACATTTATTGTAGAAAGGACATTTTATATATATGCTGTTGCTATGATTGGAAACTTTTCTTGCTTTGCTAAATATTATGATTTGTTTAAGTAATAAACTCATCGATATAAATATCAAATAATTTTTTAAAAGTAACTCGAGCTATAATTAGAATAAATTTTCATTTAATTCTTTTCATTTAATATCATTTGCATAAATTTTTAACAATAGACATCGAAAAATAAAAACGAGGATATTTATAAAAAATTAAATTTAAAAAAGACAACACAAGTAATGCATCTATAATTCCTTGAATAAGAAAAACATATATAAAATTGTTCGTGGGAATTTGTTGTACGCATTTCGAAGATAATATACATCGACATATCCAAGAGACTTGGTCATATGCAATGTAGTGATTCTCTTGTGGACCAATTTTTTTTTCATTGACATCAATGAATACCGCTTGGGCGCCAGAGTGCTTTGCATTTGAATGCGAAAATAGTGGACAAGCTTGCGGAAGTTGTAACAGCCAATAGATATAGCCGCCGTTTTCAAATGGGGACTGTCACCCACCTTGCGTATAGGGTTATTAGATCGGTATCACTGACTACAACTGACAAGACTGTGAATTCACGCTGAGCAAACGATGCCATCCCCCTTTTATTTATATACAAACATCTTGGAGTGTACATTGACCAAGATTTAACTACGATTCTAAAGTTCTATTCAATTCAATACATTTATTTATTCATTTATTCATACGTTTAATTTTTTTTATTTGTTATAAATTTTTTTTTTTACCATTCAAGCTTGTTTTTTAAATTATTTTTATCTTTTGCCCAATTGCTACTAATTAGTATTATTATTTTTTCATTCTTTCAACTTACTATGCATGAATTAGACTTGGGTAAACAATATCTTTCAGCATAATATAATAAATAATAGAGCTGATGATGAGATGATGATGATGAAAACGTATGACAAATTGTGTCGACTGACAAAGTATTTAATTTTTGCAATTAACCTGCAGAAGGCAAAACGTGTCTGGCAGATAAAGCACGTTTTACGTGAATGAATCAAAGTATATAATTCTTTTATTTTTTTGAACGATATATATACAACAATAACACATAAAAGCAGTTATATTTTAGTTTTCATATTATTTTAATTATATAATTAAAATATATATTTTCTTTGTCTATTAATTGTCATCAAAATATGAATAATTCTTTTCATAAAAATTATCACAAGGATTTTAGTCAGACATGTCGTGTCTCGATAATTATTTTTTTTCTTACCAAATATCCATTAAAATCCTGCAGCTTATAAGATCGTTTTCCATTCATTTAGTTGAAAAATTAAAAAAAAAAATAATTTAAAGTTAAAGCTTTCTGTTTATTTTTCAACATGTATTTATTTATTTTTTTATTTTTAAAATAAAAATCATTGATATGAAGAAAGTGGATATATATTTTGGCTAAAAAATTGTCTCGTACATGTTACTTTCTTATTACGTATGTGTCATCACACGTTCTCCATGATTTTGTATTTTTAAATACCTATATCCATACATTTCATATATAACTTCTTCGTTTTTTTATCATTTCATTTATTTTATTTATTTTTTTTATATATTTCTTTACTTCTTTCTCGTTCTCCAACGCTTTATCGTTGGGTTATCAAAACGGCTCATTGAGGATTCTTAATTATAGCACTTTACGATCCTCCTTGAGTTCTATCGGTGGATTACGGGCGTTATTTACGGTGCGATAAAACGTTGAGCGAGGAAAAGAGAAATAAGAAGGATAAATCTCTGATTTTGCATGCTTTTTTTTTATTTATTTATATTTTTATTTACTAGCAATATCTGTGTATATATTTTTAGTCGTTGATATTCATCAGGATTATATGCGCCTATTGTGAAAGGAAAGTGAGATCTGATCAATTCAAATATTCAAATAAATGAAATAGATGAAAATGTTTATAAAGATTTAAAAATAATATAACATTACGAGTGTCTAAGAAAGAAAAAAATTAAATCAAAAACAAAAAATGTCAACGAAAATTTTGAACTGATTATTTGCCACATCTTTACCTCAGGCGAAAATAACAAACCGTTATTATGTTAAATTGTATACAGCCTTACTGAAATGCGCGACAAGAGCGAGTACCATCTTTTTTTTTTTTTTCTCACAAGATATTTATTCCGGCCGTACAGGTATATAATGCGACTGACTCGTAAATATCAAGAAGAGCGGAAAGTATAATCGGTGAGTTGATCAGGTGACCAGATTGACCGCGTTAGAGAAATTCGTAGTTTGGGGCTATACACAACGACTGGTTGCGCAACAGCAACATCATTTTGACCTCCACAGGTGAAGAAGCACCATAAGGTACAAAAGTAAAAAGAGATAAAAAATAAGAGGAATTTCGTGTCTCTTTATAAATATATATATAGTTACTCCATTCGTTCGATATCAGATCATTAATTTCTGAATTTAAAATACTTTTGGAATGTTTTAAAAATTTATAGTTTTTAATTTGATTTAATGGACTAAATTTTTTAAATAATCATAAAATATACAAATTAAAAATATAATAATAATAATCTCATTGATTATCATCAATATGAATAAAGATATAAATTAATTTTTATAGATAACTTGTGATATATGTGAAAAAATTATAAATTAAAAAAGTATATATAATTTTTTATCAACATGTTTTACAAGGATTAATGGTTCCCAGTTGGATGGTAAAATCTAGATCAATGAAAGTAGAACGAAACCTTCGAAAATATATTTATATCTGACGCCAACGAATCATCTTGTCGTATCACTCGAGTCATTGCAAAGATTCATTGTCAAGTACCAATGTAATTATCAATTAAAAAAAGATATTGCGAATAATTGTAATCGAAAAGTAACGATCGTTATTATATTTTGTATGAACAAAAAAAAAAACATGGCTTCTTCTGATGATGAGTCAAGCTTCATGTTTTACATATGATCACTTTCGTTCTTAAATCACGATTAACGCGTATTATATTCGAAAACGAAAAAATGTAAAATCATCGCGGGTGTCCTCGCAGTCATCCTTGACTAAGGTCTTTTTCGTTGATGCACACTTTCTGTGCACTGCCTCGTCTGTAAGGAAAATGTATCGTCCACGCTCTTGCCCTCAGCCACGTTAGATCGATCGTGAGACCGGCTCATATAAAGCCGTTCGGGTCACGAGCTCCACGAGTACTGTACCAGGTAGCAAAATTATTTTCTTCTTCGTTCAATCTTCATCTAACAGTCATTTATCGAATTCTATATACCTTGAATATATATATTGGATAGTATTGCAAAGAAAAAAAATAAAAACAAAACAAAATAATCGACTCTGGGGATAGGAAGCTTCTTGACTTCATCTTTATGATGACAGTATTCTCGTAATTCTACAAAACGTCCCTCGTGTCTTCCCATTGACTTCCATGGCATTACTAGAAATCCACAATATCGTCTTTAGACCACTCAATTTCTCGTTGGTATCTAATGCAGCTGCTAAAATGCTTTCACCATATATATCCATTTTTTTTTATCTTCTTTTACAAAAAAACGATTTTAAAAAAATCTTCATCGAATATAAAACGAATAAAGATGTGACTTTTTGCTGTACATATATAACAACCAAGTAGATATTCTAAGCTGCAAACCTATGAACTCTAAATGGATATTTAATAGTATTTGTTTATGTTTATATAAGTTTTTTAAAAAAAATTATTGATATAATTTAAAAATCCTATTTAATTGACAGTTTAAATAATTTCTGGGTGAATTTGATTTAACGTTTTTTATGAAGAATAATTTCAGTGAGGTAAAATATTTGGAAGAAATAAAATTAGCATAATGAAAATTTTGCGGATTTCTCTCGGCAATAGTATAACACATGTATGTGGAGATAAGAAAAAGTGAGAAAGGTTAAGGGCAATGTATGCACACCAATACAAACTGGTCTTCATCTGATGATTCAGTTTGCATATAAGTCTATGGTGCACGCGCAAAATCATCATTATATTATCATTGGTTAGAGAGAGAGAGAGAGAGAGAGTCATTTTACCATGGTAATGAGTGGCCTATATGCAACTAACATAAGCAGAATAAAATAAAGTCATGCTTTTATTCAACGATATACTCTCGTAATCGTGCCGTGCGAAAACAAGTGCCGATCGCTCCAATTACCCCTTAGCAGAGAGTGTGCTTCACAGTGATGCTAAATAAATACCATGTGGCCTCGGGTGGAACACACGACCTCACATTGACTTTTTATACGGTTAAATGCGCGAGAATCACCACCTCATTCCTATCGTACTTATTTTCCATCACCACACATATACGGAAGCAATTTAAAAAAAAAAAATCACATCGGGATATTTAAATCAGATGAACAATTTGTCTCGTGTTTTTCATCTTATATACATCTTACTTTTAATAATTGATTCATCGAGGATATATAGTTATTAAAAAAGCGAAAAAAAATCATTATAAAAACAGAAAAGAAAAAAAAAACAATAATCAATGACTTTGAATTTCATTTAGAGCAATAGAATGTTTTTTTTTTCTTCATTTTCCTTAGCTGGGTTCGGGAATGTCAACGAGGCTGTGATATATATTTAGTAGAGCCAAGTATAAATGCTTGGACACAGATTAAAATTTAGCTTGACACGATTATACTAAAAAACACAAAAGCAAACAGACACACACACTCGTAAAAAAACTATAAAAAAAAAATAAAATATATAATAAAAATAAAATAAACAACAAGCCAACTCGAAGAATTCCACTGCTCGAGATATCAGCCATCCAGATTATTCGATGACGTAGTGTTTAAGGAATAAAAAATCCAGTCGGGAATTCTACGCATTCAAAAGGTCCTGGGATTCTGTGTCATTAACTCGTCCCTTATCGCAATGAAAATCTCAATGATTTATCTGTATTCGACTTTCATGTATGCTTTTGTCTAGAGCTTATAATCTGCATCACAACAAATTATCAGCATTACAAGTTTTATAAAAAATTATACTTCATATGTATATATATTGCAAATATAAGCGTAGGGTTAGATAAAGAGAGAGAAAATATACGTACGTTATAAGAAATAAATAAATATAAAAAATTATGTGTCTAAGGGTCAAGGATATATGTAGCAGGTGGTGGATGTTTGTCTGTGCACATAAGAAAATAAAATACAAAAAAGCCATATTATACAAGAGAGGCGATGAGAGGCGTAAGAATCACGTCTTGCTTGTCCAATGTATATACCGGTCTATATAATTTTGTTCGTCCACCATGTGACCCTGAAGATAATCTTGTGATGGATGAGGGGTGTCAGTGTTTTTTTTTAAATCTTTATTTCATCACGAAATAGGCTAATTGTGTTGCGTCGTCGTTGTCGTCCGACAGAACTCTAAATTAATGATATTGTCTCTGTATTTTTAATGTGGAAAACATTTAATTTATTTTCTTTTTCTATTTATATTGTTGCAGATGACGTTCATCTCAATTACAGACAAGTCAATGGCATCAGTCTACAATTTTCATCATCAACTGAGGGTGAGTTTATACACAGCAATTCTATTTTTGATTTTCTTTTTTTTTTTTTTGCCATGCTCTCGACATTAAACGAACAAGTTGTTTAATTTTTTTATAACAGAAAAATGACCTGTTACACAGTATATAAAGTAAAACTTTTAATAATTTCATTTGAAAAAAAAGTTAAGAAAATAAATAAAACCCATCTTTCTTACTGCACGGTTTTTTCTGCATCGTATTACAAACCACTGATGTTTGACTTCTGTATATTGGAGATCAAACACAGGGGTCATTTTGAAGTATATATTTTCGTTGAAAGTTTTATAAAATTGAGGCTGCTCCCCATTCTCAGTTATGTTGAGACTTCATATTTTTTTTTCTGCTTCACAATCTGTTTTTTTTTTTATTTTTTCTTATTTCTCTCTTTATTCATCCACTCTGATATTTGACTTTAGTACACCGAAGATCAATCGTTAAGGTCACTTTTATGAAAGTTTCAAGAAAATACAGTTGCTCTCAATATTCTTATAAGTATATATAAGAAAATTATTTTCGTATTTGTTCAATTTCTCATTTTTTTTTTCAACTGCTTGTTTCTTTTTTAATCGCGCTATTTTTTTATTTTATATTATACATTTTTTTTATATATATCCTATATATTTTTTTCGTGTTCATGTCAATCGAAAAGACATAGAGATCGAAAAGGAGATCAAAGGGAGAAGTATCAAAGCCTCCTTTCCCTGTCTTTGGTGCCGATCTTGTGTATGCCCATACCCGGTAAGCTTTATTATACAGGATTGTCAAGTGAGTGCGTGCCCAAGTCTCGATTCGCACTGAGAATCATAATCAGTTTGATTTTATTTTATCCGAGGCTTTGTTAACCTTTTCAAGTTGCAATTTTACTTGACGAAAAAAATATAAATAAATAAATTCTTTTAACTTATATTTAGCCAGATTACTCTTGATTTAATTCTAAAACACCTAATAAATATTTTTATCTATATACTGTTTTTTTTTTTTAAATTTAATTTGACTAAAAAACTAAAAAAAAAAAAAAAAAAAAAACGGTGTATATAAATACGTTAACCATTAAAAACACGCCAAGCGAATAGAAGTGGATAAGTCCATTAGTCGAAGGTAAAAGTCGGTGGTATACGGTTACGTCAACAGAGAGTAGAATAAATTGTGTTAATATGTACATGAGTAAAAGAAGTGACTTGACCTATCTGAAGGGTAGTGGCTGATACAGAGAAGAGTAAAATTTTTAAAAAATAAAAAACATCATTCAATGAAATGTATATGTACCCAACACCTGCACAAAAATGTGTTCATCGAGTCATGACGCTTTTTATTTTCAATCTTTTTTTATATATTTATTGTATAAAATATACATATAGAAAAGTCAATATTATTTTTATTTTTAATCTTTTTCTTTTAATGTATTCAAGAAGATTCAATACTGCCGCGGGAACATTTAAAAGGCTCGGCGGACAAACGGAGGGGAAGTTATTTATCGTCGCCATTTAGAGCGCTATATAATAATATACCAGAACTCGCGTACAACAATTTCTTAATGCTTCAACATTACAACCGATACTGAAAGACAATTAGGGCTTTTATGAATAAAAAAAAACAAAATATATATATTCTGTAATTACTGGTCGATTCGTGAAAGTTAATTTTTTTTTGAAACTAGTATTTTTTTTCTTCTTTTTTTTAAATATATTCTTCAAGTATATCAAATATAATATATCCAATTTATATATTTTTCATGTTATAGTTGATCATACAAGTACTTCTTAATATGATTTAATATGGTCTCTAAGCATCTTGTTCTCAGTCATTTTTTATTTTATTTTTCGCTGCAACAATCTTTTTCATTTTGATCTCAACAACGATGGGATAGCGATGAGTCATTAATGAAGGTTATACATTGAATATTGCAGCATATCGTTGTTTTTATTTTTTTTTTTTATACACCTGCACGACACCATGACGATCTACCGGTATGTACAACTCACACGCGAATTTTTGATGTTAAAAACCTTCGTACAATTCCGTTTTCTGTAGCATGAAAGGGCCATCATCAGAGTCGATCGACTAAATGATGTTACAGAAGTGAACTCATCCCCTTATATATTCCAAAGTACATATGCACGGTTGGTCAGTATTAACAACAGTAAACCAAGAGAGATTGCAATGTATTATATTATTATAATATTATATATACATAAGTCGCTTGATGATAGAAAAACGGATCATGCTTATGAGCGAGTGAGAAAATATTGAAAAGAAATAGTAAAATGTTAGCAGGCGCATATAGTGGTATCTATGTTGTCTTGTAGATTGTGAACATGCATATAGTGAAGCATAAAACACAGGGATAAGTTAGTCGATGTTAGAAATTATTATGACGAAGCCACGCCATGAGAATCCAATTGTGTATATGTGTACGTGTATTTGACCTATTCCACGGTCCAAGGACTGGTAATCGATTTACGGTCTCGGTATAAATTGATCGAATTTCATTGTGGTGATTTTGAACATTTTATTTCATATGTCAATTTGTGTAACACATTAGATTATTTAATTTTTTTTTATACATTTAAATTATATACATATAAATTATTTATTATTATTATTCGAGGATGATGAAAAATAAAATCTTTAAATGTTAGATACATTAATTTATTATATATTTTTACATACGCATGATTTTTAATGATAATAATTTACATAATTATTAAAATACATATATGGAGTCGTTGAGGGTGTTGAAAGAGAGCGTATCGAATTTGAGTTGTTTGGGTCCTCTTCATTTAATCGTATAAAGTTTTTGGAAGTTGATTGCATACTGAGATACTGAGATGCTCATACCCAGCAGGCCTTGAAATTGAGGAATAGGTCACCCGCTTGATCAGATTCTGAAGAATTATTTTTTAAATATATCTTTGCACATCAAAGAATTATTTGAAAACTAGAAAATTATAAAATAGGTGTGGATACTTGTATCATCATGAACTATGATGGTTGATTTAATTATTATAAATATATTTTACTTATTATATTAATTTCCCTACCGGAACGGTCGTTGTTGAGTGAGTAGGACACTACGAGACTGGGGGCAAATTTGTATAGTACATCCCATATGATATGCCTGACTCCCTTGTTTTCGATTTTCTTGATAAAAAAAAAAAACGCACCGTCAGAAGTGTCTGAAAATCAGTCAATATATAAAGCAACCCTTCCTTAATAATATTTGTATATCAATATCTCTACCAGAACGTCCGTTGCCCAGTAGTACACTACGAGCCCCGGGTCAGATTTGTATAATACAGCTGATAGAATATATCCGACTCCCTTGTTTTTCCCTATTCTAATAAAAAAAAAACGCACCGTCAGAAAAGTCTGAAAATTTGTTTATATATAAAGCAACCTCTTCCGAATATTATCCGCATTTAAATTTTTCAATCAGAACGTTCGTTGTCGAGTAGGACCCTACGAGCCTCGGATCAGAATTGTACAGTACATCCCTTATGATATCCTTTACTTCCTTGTTTTTTATTTTTTAGTTTATTCGTGAATCAATTAAATGACTCGAAGGAAGGCTTCTTATAATAGGGAGACGATAAGTTTTTTTATTCTATTCTTTCAGTTCACAGAAAAAAAATTAATAATCGTAAAAAAAGATAAAAAATAATATATAAAAATTGTATGTATATATGCTCTTTCGGGTTTTGACCTCTTTATTTTTTTCTTCATCACATCATCTACTTTTTTTAATCATAATTTGTATCGCCGCGACAAATCGAAAATTACTGAGTATCTGAAACTCCATAACGATTAATATTAATTGAATATAATTTACTTTTTTTTTCTTGAATTTTATTTTGGTACATCCATACTTGAAGCTCCATTTTCGGCAGAGCTCTTTCACATATACTTATTATATTTATACTGTTGTATTATATTACAATGCTTTAGGCTGTAATTTTAAAGATAATAAATTTTCCATCGACATATTATATTTTGAATCAAACGAATTAAAAGTAGGTGATGAAAAGCTCATGACTCGAGGCATGAAATTTATTAAATTAAAATTGATAGCACATAGAATTGCGTCAACGCGTACTCAAGCTGTCATGTGAAGAGATAACCACGGGTTTCCACGCGTGTAATAGCTCTCTAACGACATCGTGTGAGGCGTTTACACGCCCCTTAGGGAACAACTCGTCAATCTCAACGATCGAATGCTTTAGAAAAAATAAAATATCATTTGCAATATAATTTACTTCATTTATTTCATTCAATTAGTCTTATTTGCTTTTTATCATTTAAATTATTTACTTGAAAAAAAAATAAATGCATAATTTCCATTTAGATTTTTTTGCTAGGTATAATTTATTTGACATATTATTAATATTATACAAAGTAAATTATATACTTGCAATGCAATAAATAAATAACCTACCAGAACAATATATTAATTTGCTAGTTGGAAATGAAAAAAAAATAAAAATTAGGTATGTTTATATTTTTTTTTTTCGTTGTATATTTGGATTAGAGAGCACCTGTAATATCTTCCCACGCAAAGTAGTGAACATTAATTGAAATGTCACTTGTAACGTGCGACATTTTAACGCGCACTAGCAAGCAAAGCCACCGTATTTATACTTCCTGGTTTGTGTGCCTTATTAAACGTTAAAATTAACATTGCCACGAATATTAAGAGTACAAGAAAGAGAAGATTCACAAGCCACCCTTTTTTGTTTTTTTTTTTTCTGTCCCCTTTTCACCTATACATAGCATTTCGTTTTTTTATTTATTTTTTTTTAAAACAAACGACAACGAGAATCGTGCATTGCCAGGGGCAAATTTATCACCGTAGAAGCAATTAATGGGATTTTTCGCGCACCTCATCTTGCCCTCACCTCACGAGCTTACTCCCCATCTTTTTTTTTGCACTTGCGGTCACGTATATACACATATATACAACAGTAACGCATTAGACTCGTTTCGTTGTTATGTAATTTAAAAATGTATATAAATTTATGAATTAAAAAAAGAGTTAAATTAAATTTAAAGAATACATTAAACAAATCACGAAATAATCGTTACTAAAAATGTTTAAGTGATATTATCGTTATTTCATCATCATCATCATCATCATCATCATATAGCCTGATTTTATTCTCACAATAATCAGATAAAAAATAACATAAAATTCATAAAATATATATATCTTCGAACGATATTTCATATATACCAGATCTTGTTTTGCCATGAATATATATGAAGAAAGTAATTGGTCAGCCAAGCCAAGTAGTTGCCCAGCTGGGGACACGAATGCGCAAACGCGTCAGCTTATTTATACCCATAACAGGAGTAAAAAGTTCGAGTAAATAAATATAAATTTATATTTTATTTTGTTTTAAATTTCCGGTTATATATACACATCTTATACAATTTGAATGAAAATAAATAAATATAATAAAAACCACATAACGTTGCAATTCGAGTGACTCGTTATAAGCAGAGATTTAAAAAATATAAAATTATAATTAATGTAACGTAAAAAAATAATAATTATTATAAGGGCGAGTTTATGTATAAAGCTCTGCGAAGTAGGAATAAAGTAAAAGTAAAGGCCAACGTACCAAAACATCTTAAAATCTACGCGCGTTCTTATTTGACGTTAATTGACCATAATTACTGGCCATAGTCGCTTAATTAGGTGAGCTTCATGTGGTATTTCCAATGTGTAAGCAATACGTATAGGGAGAAAGAGAAAGAGGAATCGAGTATAGTGATACCAAAATTTATTGGCCCAATGCCGTTATCCCAAGAGCAAAGATTGCGCCTAAGATCGTGCGAAAATAAGTAAAAACGAAGTAAAAAAAAAAAATATATATGATAAAATAAAGAAAAACGAAATTGAAAAGAAGAATGGACAAAATAAAAGAATCTAAAGTAAAGAGTTTCATGATATCGGATCACACGATCAATACAAACACGAGAAAAGAAGCAAAGGTGTTGATCGTTAATTAAGCGACGCCGCCGTATGAGGGCGTGCTAGCTAATGTAAATACGTATTGTAAAAAAAAATATAAGTGATTCTTTTGTTGTCAGCAGGATCGAGCCATTTTTATTATACTCCATTTATATATTTACTTATTTTTCATTTAAAGAGTTTGCAATTTATAATCGGCCGCTTGAAATCAACTTTGCACTCTTGCACACCCGCATCCTTTAAAAAGCGTTAAGGTACTTGTAACGAAGATAGCCATATCAGGAAAGACCGATCGTGCGCGTGTCTATCCGGCTCAATACCCGCTACACTGCCCACAGGAAGAATGATTTTTACAATTCCATTCATTTCACACATTCACTTCGGTTTTTGTTTTTTGTTTTTCATTTCAAAAAAAATATATGAAGCCGCAAAGATAATTAAATAAATGATCAAAATGCTCAAAAGTAAGAGGTAATGCAATAAGAATGGCATGACATTAAGCCGCTCCCGCATGCGACAATCTTGTATAGTATAAAAAAAAAAAAAAAAAGAAAAGCGATGGACGACGAAGAAGCGAGTGGCGATCGGCGCGTATATTCGATGGCCTGAAACTAGACAGATAGTACGGGCTAAATGTCACTTGGTGCTTTTGCTTAATCAGTAAAACGCAGTGATTGGTTCACACGACTCATCTTGTCTTGTTTCCCGCTATTTCAAAATTAATACTCTAAAGCAACTATTAGCATCACGCGATCGCCCCATATAGACGAAAAATAAAGGAAAAAAAACTGCAAAATTACGCATTTAGGAGAGTTGACTTTTTAAAACTATTCATAATAAAAAAATTATGAATTAACATTAATAATTTATTTATTTTCGCGGCTTATATTATAAAATAAGATGTTTGCTTCGAAAAATTAGTGTTAAAGAATTTTTTTTTAATTCCATTTTGATATCCATTGAGAGCACCCAAATAAATTTAAATGTTTGATAAAGATCGCCACCCTGAGAAACTAAACAAGAGGTGAATAAGACGCCCGCGTTTATCTTGTCTGGAGTTCGCCTGGAAGATCATGAGAAAGTCGTTCACAGCATCGAGAGCACTACTCTTGATCGTCGTCCATGATTTGATCGTATCGATTGCTACCGTTCTAAAGTATTTTACTCCCACTCACAGCAATTTTATTTATCGATAAAGTTCGTGGCCACAAGAGATTCTTTAAAGATTCAATGCAATTGAAAGTCTCAATTTTATAGTAGATAATAGAGACGAGTTGCTTCAACTTGATCTGTTGAATTTTTCAACTATTTTTTTACATTGACTTGTTAATCGTAATAGATTTCGTGCGACGATTTTATAATTTTGCAATATCTGACACATTCTTATATTGTTTTGAATATAAATGTTTTCTATTGTTATATTTTTTTCATTGTTGCTAGGCTTTTTCGATTTAACTTTGTATAAGAAAGAATTGAAATTTTTTAATCTGCGGCATCTGCAGAGAATGCAAGCTCAAAGGCACGCGAGAGGGTGTGTTATCCACAATATCTTCTATCGTTGTAGCTTACCGAACCAATGTTATGTAGAATAAAAAAATTAACACACGATTTTATGTATGGGAAAATATTGACCAGTAGAAAAAAGAAAAAAAGTATTTAGCATGAAGCCTGATAAAAATAATCGCTACAGCTTTTTTTGATTAATCACAAGTTCACTTAGTTCTTCTGTAACTCATTTCGAATTTCGCAGACAGATTGTTTTTACCAAAGAATTGTAGTAGCATTCTTTATACGCGTTCGCGTTATTATATTTTTCATTTTGCAATTTCCACTTGACCAATAATTTGTCTTTTGTAATTTACACCTTTTTTAAAATTTTTTCTGTGAATACTTTTATTTCGTAAATTTATATATATTGTCCCATTGAACAAAACTTCTACAAACAATTATGTCCAGTTGGTACACATTGCTAATTCCCATGCCACTTTTTTGTTACAAATATACAACGCAAAAAAAAGCCTGTCATGAAAGCGCTTGCATTCCAATTCAAGAAGTTACTCAATTCTCATTGTATAACAAAAACATTTAATTTACTTTGTTTTATTTAAAAAATTAAACAATTATTTAAAATAAAAAAATAATATATTTAATTGACTGTTGCAATCAATATGAATCATTGATAAATAAAAAATAGCTTTTAATTAATAGCATAGCTTTATGAGTGCACAGTGATTTGTGCACCAGATGCTCGAGTTAACGACAGAACACTTAAATCATCCTCTGGTGTGTCACAAATAAGCGTTTCACGTATTCGTCACACACGCACTTCCGCGGAGCTGTATAAAACACAGACACTTTAATACAATTATATCACAGGTGAGCTTGTGAATGGATACGCCTTTCAAAGTATGCGACACTCTCACCATATGTGGATATACATATCAGACAAACCACCGCACATTTGGCATCAACCATTACCGGCAATTAACAATGACATTTCAACATTCTCCATAGATTTATATATTAATTGCATCAATTCATCTATCAATTTATCGACAATCAAGCAATAAATTTTATTTTATTTATATTTTTTTTAATCCCGTTATTGCAATAATTGATTTTGTCTTTTTTTTTTATCAAATTAACTTGTTGATACTTTTTTTTTCTTTTTCGAAAATTTGGTAATTAAAAATAAATATAACATTATTATCATCATTTATGTTCAATGAATATTCTTATAATTAACATTGACATTTAACAAATTATCATGTAATACCGATGTTACAGAAAATATTTATGAATATATTGATTGATGGTTTATTATTTAACACTTCCATGCAGCCAAAAAAAATATATATCTTTATAAATGTTTATCATCTTGTGTTAAAAAAATCGAGTAAAAAAAAAAGATATAAAAATATTTTATAAGCAAAAGGAAGAGGCGTATGGATAGCTTTGTGGGATGTATGTTGATTAATCAATAATACATAGACGATTTTAAGTGTAAAGACATCGGTAGACTTAACAATAACACAACTCGAGTAGGATCCAACTCGTTATGTAGAATGAAACGCGTTTTAGGATTGACGAGATGAAACACAATGTCGGTCATGCCTATAGGCTTTTTCTAACGGGCTTTAATAATCAAATAATCACTTGGGGTCTAGTCGAACGATCCAGTTTTTTTTTTAATCTCTTTAAAAAATATATTGTAAAAAACGTCGGCATCATGACTTTGAAAATATACTTTATATTTTTTTTTAAATATATTTTCAAGGAGAATTAAATTTGTACAATGAATATAGAAATGAATAGAAAAAAATAGAAGGAGAGATACAGTGTCAAGTGAGAGTAAAAATTTTGAAAGGAAGCAATTCGCAGTCGCGTAACGATTTAAACGTGCGCCCAGTAATCACATTGTTCTTCACAGTAATTGCGCATTAATAGATGAGAACTGGGTCTCGCCTAACCTGACAATATTGTGCAATATCATCGTGTTTACTACGAAATCGTCTTAGCACAGAAATTATAAACATATACATAAACGCAAATATCAAAATTAAATTTTATGTTAATATATGTATAGGTGATGCAGTAAAAAAAAAAATTATTGTTATAATTTTCTGCTATTAATTGATGATTCTCAGCAAACAATTCTTTAAATGATTGACGTGTCTCAAGTAGTGATGAATGAATAATACATTAAATAATAAATTCATAGTCATTCAATGTAACAAAAGATTTATGTAGTAATAAAATCGATGATCCATAAATATATACAAAATCATTGACCTTGAATCATACTTGACTGATATATCCGTGTTAAGAATCGTACCCAAGTTTCCCTTATCGATATGAAAAAGTTTAATTTACTATAGATAAAGAAAATTATTAATTCAATAATTTTATGAACCTATACATATTTACTTGGAATAAGTACAGCGAAACTCGGTTCTTCTCGTTAATTATAAAAAACCAAAGAGAATAAAAAACGAAAATATATATTTGCTTGTTATATACGTATATTGGATGATGGCATGGATAATAAATGAAGTGATATGATGTATATTTCGCGAATAAGTACTGATATCGCGTTAACCTGTTGACGGAGGACAGGAACAACGCTTCATGAGTCAGATATTCTCTGGGGCTTCATCGTGCCAGGTCACAGGTCGACTGACGCTATTCTCCGTTTATTTTTTTCCTACTTGTTCACTCCTTCATCTGGACTTTTTCTCACTCTAATTTAATACATATTTACATCTTCCTCACTCTGTAATAATACTCAAGCGAACATCCATCGTCCCTCTGTGAGAGTCCTTGATATTAGAATGGTCCAGAGTACAGTCGCTGCTCGCTTCATAGTGACCGTTACATGTTATTTTATTTAATTTTTTTTATTCATATATAAAGTTTTTTTTCATTTTTATTCTTCTACTTCATCGTCTTCTTTTTCTTACTTGTCTTCTTTTTATTATCATTATGATTCTTTTTATTTTTTCTACTTCTTTACCTGTATTTATATGCAGTCAATTCGTGTGCGACTATATCGTGACCGGTAAAATGACGACATCGCTTTATTATCGTCACACGAATTACCCATGGGATAATTCCACTTGTTGCCATCCCAACCTTACAATCTTATTTATCAAGTGTACATATTATTTTCTGTAATTAGACTCAATGTTCATTTTATTATTCCATCATTTTACGATAAAATCAAATTTAATAGCCCATTAGAATATTTATTTAACAAAATAAAAACAAAATTTCAATTATTATATAATACCAATAATATTTGTAATTTTATTATACAATTTATATATATATATAAATAGTAAATATATTTATTTATTTATATTATTTTTATAATTGTGTCGAAGAACGCACTGAGTTGTGTGTTTTGCACTTTCGCACGCCTCGTCACCTTGTCCAATGTTCGCACAACAAGTACTGCAACATGAAGGTCCTGCATATGTATGTATGGGATGGATACCAGACATACAGTTTCCAATCTTAGAGAGCCAATTTACATCAACCCAACTTCAACATTCTGAGTTTCCGGATTCCACTATTTTATTTATATTTACACACATGTGTTTTATAAATATATTTATTCAATTTATACATAAAGAGATCAAAGTATGCAGTCCCTATGCATATATTTATTTATATCGATTTGATGTTTGATAAATCGACAATGAGTATAGGAAAATATACCGTTGTCTATACCCTTTTGCCACCTTTTTTTTTAATACTGTTTTATTATTATTCTCCGCCTAATTTACCCTCTCAATATAGGAGAAAATATGAAATGAAAAACGATTCAATTCTTGCACGCTTTTATCATTCTCACTTTATTTTATTTTTGATATTAACAATCTCTCGATACCCGTGGGATGTTACCCAACTCACGTCTTGACTGTGTATATTAAACCGTTTCATACAAGACATATAACTGGCTATATATATAAAAAGATATATATCTATGTGTATTTTGATCTTGATAATCAAAATTCCTGATAATATGATGTGTTCAATAGACATAGTGAAAATTGTACTTCCATTATATCTATTGAACAAATAGCTATCAATTTTTTTTTATTATATATTGAATTAAATTGCATGGTTATCAAATGATTCAACACTTGAGTTTCATTTTTTTTTTTTTTTTTTTTTTTTTTTTTTTTTTTTTTTTTTTTTTTTTTTTTTTTTTTTTTTTTTTTTTTTTTTTTTTTTTTTATAAAAGACGGTTATTTTTTTTCGAAAAAAAACGAGGGATTCAAACGCGTGCGGACGTGATCATCGATTGCAATCGTCGTACGAATAACTATTACGTTGTACGGGACATGATTATTGGATGATCGAATAATAATTGTAATCATCGCCAAGGATAATGATGAGGCGCGAGAGTATATTGTGTGGAGAAAAATAAGATAAAAATTATATTATATACAATGCATGAGGTGACACACACGCCAGTTGGTATGCCTGAGGAAATGATAGAGCTCACTTGGTGTCGAGGTGTGAGGCCAAAAATCTCATTCATTATAGGTTTGCTCTGATGATCCTGAGCACAATTGAATTGTGCAAAGTCCGTGTCTAACAAAAAAAAAAAATACACTTGAAAAACAACTTGACAAGACACTTGTTCATATTTAAATAATGTCATCAACATCCCTCTGAAAAAAAAAAATCGAATTCCATTTGAAATACTTGATTTATCGTTCGAAAAAATAACAAAAATATCAAACGAGTTGCAATTAAATTCACAAAAATATAACACCAGTATTAAATAATTTTTAACGTTTAAAAAAAGTAGAAAAAAAAAAATTCCAAATAAATCAATTGATTATAACGACAAGAGAAAAATTATCTTATTAATTATTTTTATGTTATTTAATTATCAATTAAATTTAATTCTAATGTCTTTGTACGAAATTCTTGCAAATTCTTCGAAGGAAAAAAAAGAAATATATCTCTATAATTATTTTTTAAGTTTGTCATAAAATGAGTATACGTTGATGGGATATTTTTGAATGACCTGTTCTTATCTTGATTGATTCAACTCAGTGCATTCTTGTTTTATATAAATAAAATAAAAATAATATTTAAAATATATAAATGAAAAAAAAAGCGTAGCTAATGGACGTGAAAGAAGGCGTAAACCTCTTCTCACCTTTAATGGACGTGATTGCGCTCTGGTTGATTCGCAAATGTTACATCGGAGATTCATGAAAAAGAAAGGGTTAGATAAGAAAATATCGTGCCCACCAATCGAAACTAAAATCTTTTGGTTATTTCGTTATTACCATGAACATTAAGAGCATCGATTTTTTTTTAAATTCATTTTTCTTCCATTAAACTTTACATTGATATGATTACGGAAAACGAAGACGATTATTTTCTTTTTCAAAAAGTTAATTCATTTTTAATTTCAAGATTATCAGGTGGTTGATAATATAGCAACTGAGCTTACGCATTTCTATGGGGTATCGAAGATCCACAGTGTCTTTTTTAATACACTTATCTCTACTGGTAGCCTAAATTTCAAGGTTTTCGGAATCTAGTTGAGAAATGAAACCGAGTGAAAGAATTTTTAATGCTTCGGTTTCAAAGTCTAAAGTTTAAAGTGAAAATTTCCTAAAAAAACGTTAACCCATTTCTGAACAGAATTCCTGATCCAGTTCTGAACAAGATTTCTGATCCGGTCTAATCAAGTGTCCTTCTTATAATAGGATAATAGAAAAATTATTTAAGAATATTTATATAATTATAATGTGTTCATGGAGAATAAGTTGAAAAAATTTATATGATACTTTATTTATTTGAAAATAGAGTACAATTTATCCACTCACTCTTGTCAGCAAGTAACAACGTAAAGTTGGCGCAATGTAAGAGGCACCTTGTTATATGCTCGCCGCGAACTCCTTTTATCTTGCTTCCCGCAGAGTTTCAGTGTGCGAAGAGGCTGTGAGCTCAAACCAAGACCTGTCACTCACGTAGCACACAGCCCCGTGTAACACAGAATTTGATTTTATCATATTCAAACATGTCTTTTCTTAATTTTTTCCCTTATTTATTTAAAAAAAAAAAAAAAACAATAAAAACAGCTTTTTATATTTTTTTATAATCCATATGTGTCATCTGCACGCGTTCATTGCTCTTGAACTTTTTTATTTTCATTAAGTCAACAATAATCAATAATTTTATTTATTAATTATTATGAAAATTCAGTAGTTAATCATATGATAAAATTATAAAAATAAAATGAAGAAAAAATCAATATGACGAAGGCTTTCAACACGATCAATGAAGAAGGCATTGATTTTATAAATTCAAGAGCAGTTTTTTTGTTTTTTTTTTTTTTCCTATTCAATGTGAAAGGAAAAAAAAGAAGTTATAGCTTGAAGGAACTTGAAGACAATAGGTCGCATGTAAATGTTTTATAGGAACGTGAGTCCCATCACTGATCCTTCACTTCCAACCAACTCGTGTATTTATCCGAATGCTATCAAGATTCCCTTGGCCTCACTCTGTCGACTTATTCTCTTCTGTTTTCATTTTTATTTTATTTATTTATTTTTTTATCCATTTAATTTTTTATTTATAAATATATATACATTTATTTTTATTTTTTCTTCTTCCTCTCATTTGAAATCCATCCGTGAGATTTATCCAACAACGTCACCCTCATGATATGTATATATTGGTACAAGAAAACTACAAAATTTAAAATATTATCAATTCAATAGAAAAAAAAAATGTATAAATTAAAAGAGTTTTTAAAAATGAAAAATCAAGTATTATAATCGTCAATGTGGGATCAATGCCATCAATGTATCCAAGAATATATTGAGATTATTTGATAATATATTTAATCTTTTGTATTTATGCTTGTTAAATAAATGCTCGCTGAGCTGAACAAGTTTAATGTAAATCTTTCAAAGCTACTGTGAATGGAAGTATGGAACTTAGTGAACGACAGAAAATACAAATAAAAAAAAAAGAATGTCTTCCAGACTGTGTGTTGTCAACTACGAGGTCGTTTAAACACTCAACTTCCTTATCTTCTTTTTCATTATCTTATTTTTTTATTTATTATTTTTCGCAACATCTCTCATATACAGCATGCAATATAAAAATTACGCGAGTCAAGAAAGTGACGCAATATAACAAGTCATTTTTATTAGCATCACAGAGGTTGATATACCCAAATATCAAAATTTTTAGCACAAGATTCTATAGTGTTGCGAGTGTCTGACACGAAATTGATGGCAATTAAAACCACACGCATCAACATTGAATTTTATTACCATCTTGCTTGATAATTTTAACGACTTTTTTTTTTATTTTTTCATTATTATATTATTATTTTTATCGTTTTATTTAATCTACCATGAGGGGGAAATATTTTTTTAAATTTTTACGCGAGCGGGAACACAGGCTCCGCGTGCTGAACGTTAATAATCGACTGCTCTTTTGCCTTCTATATATTATACATCCCATCCTCAATCTTTTTTACACGAGGACCATCATCAGACGTGAGCAACCATTTGTAATCGACGAAACTGGAACGATTCATATGGACCAATCAGATTATCATTGTCTTGTGAAATCGAACAAGGTAATAACATTAATTCATCACGAAATAATACACACACATATAAAACACACACTCAAGTATGAGGATTCGAAAGTAACCATCTACAAATGACAAAATAAAAGTATTAAAAAAAAATCAACAAGTTAAAGAAGAAAAAAAAATTAAAAATGACAGATAAAAAAATATATAATTGAAGAAAAATATTTATATATATATATTTTCTTAGTCAATCGAGGCCACCCATGCTGAATGTCATTAAGACTGTCAACACCCCGTCAATCAGACATATTCATAAGCTTTAAATGTAACATTTGAACTTGAGAGAAGCCCATCATCACTATATCAGATGTTGATGATAGCATGGTTGTACATGTATACGTTTACATACATATTAATAAACATGTGAATGTTTAAATTTTGTGTTGGTAAATAATAATTTTTCATATGAGAATTAAATGCATTAATTTATACGAAACAACGTTGGTTATTAATCGCCAAGGTATCGTGGACGAGGTGAATCCTCTTACGTGGGTACAAATAACGAACACGCGCGGCAACGAAACGCGAGGTGAACCAGAGAAATGTTTCAGGTCTCACAAATGCATTTATATTAAATTTATATGTATATGTATAGCACCCACGCTGCATGCACACGCGCTCACACTCCAGGTCCTGATTTAAGTCATAAATTAATGTTATGCATTAAACCAAGTAACGTATAATTGTGCTGCATATTGTAAGCTTTAGCGCGAGCCTTATAGTTTCAACCATGTTCCATGTTCTTGTGGTGCCATCACACTGCTGACAGCCTTAAGTTATTTCTAGCAATTAAATTTGACGAGTAATTTGGTCTCTTTTAGAACACCCAATTTTTAATTTATTTATTAAAATATAAACTGTTGATTTCGAAATTAACGTTGTGTCTGTGTCAACTTGTTATGAATAATTGGTTATTTTTCGAAATGATATCGATTCATGAATTCAATTGACTTTTTCATACAATATTTAATTATTAAAAAAAGAAAGCCCGCAGAAGTTTTATTTGGAAAAAATGTTTTTCACTCATAAGCCTTCCCCTTCGAGATTCTAAATAGAAAAAATCGTTCAACGGCATCAAATTTTTTTGATTGTCTCAATCGACTTGAAAAGCTTTGAAACGTAGAGAAAAAAAGAGAGCCCGCAGAAATATTGATTTTAGAAAAATTTTTCTTTCGCTCATAAGCCTTCCCTTCCGGGATCCTGGCTAG
>JAPYYR010000566.1:0-26888 GCA_030523065.1 Aphidius colemani
CATAATTGACTCAGTCATTCAAAAATAACTTCTGTTTTAATCGAAGAAAAATTATTCCGACTGTTTTTCTAGTAGAATAACAATATTCTGGACTTGGTCCATTGGGACATATCATCTTTTTAACGAATAATCTCATAGTTAGACTGAATTTTCGCAAATTTCGCATGTACCCTGAAAAGCAACAAAATATTGCAAAATGGCGTGCGAAGTGCGCTAATCGTTCTAGTAAAATAAAAAATATATATTAATCTTTATTTGATTAATATTTTTATTTGATTAAAATTAATATAATGATTATTGAGTTTTATTCGTTATGATTATTTATCAATTTTTTTCTCGTTTGATTAAATTAATGAAGCTGGGAATATTAATTGAGGTAATAATGTATGAATAATTTTTCAAAAACACTAGTTATGATTTAAATTATTTTTTGTTTTATTTAGTAACCGTGTCACATTGGTTTGTCGCATTTTAATCATAGTTCTACACCCTTTAGCCCCAGGATATATGTAGACAGTTGAAAGCATTTCACGGGGTGAACATTTTACGATCATTTAACGACCGGTTTATTGCCCGACGATACGAAAATGAAAGCTACGAGTTTATGCTTCTCTCTTTTTCCTGGTCATTCACAAATGCTTCACGTTTATCTTTTCTTTTTTTTTTTGGAGCTATATTGATGCTCAAAAATTCTGGCCACGCGACTACAGATATTATGCAGACAGGTGTCGATGATGTTCACTTTGCGTGTAGATAATTTCAACTCTTTAGCATACGTAATCTCATGCTACTTAAAAAACAAAAACAAGATATAAAAATGTTAATTTAATTATTTTTTATTTTTATGTTATTTTTTTTTATGATAAATCTTATTTACGTGTAATGATAAGAAAAAGGACTACGCAAATTAATGAAATAAATTATTACATTTATGAAAATGTTTATAATATTTATTAATTCGTGAAAAAACTTTAAATTGTCGTATGTAATTTTCAATACTGTCAAATTTAATATTGTGTATTTACAGTTCGATGTAATGCTGGAAGTAAAGTGTGATTAGTATTCTGAGAATGATCAAAGTAATAGTCTGAGTACTTGGAAACTTTAGTGATAAATACGTGTAAATGATATACTCCAAAGTCATATAGTATATATATAATAACCAAGAGCAAAATTGAAGATTTTAGAGGTGTAGGAATAATGTGTGAATCTGTGTACTGAAGCATTTAGCGTAAATTTACGTAAATTCGAAAAGAAACTACTTCCAATGGTGTCTATAAGAAAAAAAAAATGAAGAAAACAAAATGCGCTGTCAATACACAGACAAGATAGATGAGAAGATCAATTATTTAGCTCAATTTACTGCAAACTCATCTGGATTTTTTAATCCAGAAAATCTGGAATTAACAGTTTTATTCGATCTTGCAGTGCTCGTTTGCACAATCAGCAGTTAATATGCATTCGGGCTTTTTTATTATCATTAATATTATTTTGTCAATAATTAAAATTGTCCTTTAGATATTTATAATTTTTAAATCGACAATTTACTTTTTCTATAATCGACCTGCAATCGATAGATGGTAAACAGTTTAGTATTGTAATTTTTAATATTTTTTTTGATATAATCATAGCATAGTGTAGCTGTAAATAATTTGAAAAAAATAAATTGACAGTAATAATAATTTAACGTGCGGTACATTTTGCGTACGAAAAGAAAATAAAAAAATAAAAAATATATTAAAATAAAAAATAAAATTAAGTAATTGGTCTCGAGTTGACATGAAGTTTTTATTTGACGTGTGACATGATTTAGAAATGTCCAGTCGTTGTCACATCTTCAATTATCTTCGGCATTGTAACAATCACAAATAACTATGTATGCGTTATGTCTCTTCATAAAGAGTTGACATATTATTTATGTTGTTCAAGTATTTGTGTCCTCGATTTAAATTGTGAATGCACAACATCCGGGGTGTCAACATATTCCCACATTATTATTATCTATTTTTTAATTTTTTTTTTGTTACTATATGCTATCTTGAATATTTTGAAAGGAATTTTTTTTATGATTAAAAATTTTTACTTTTCTTTCTTTGATATATATGCAAAGAAATATTTTTTATCTTTTTCAAAAGTCAAAGATTTTCAATTTTTATTATTAATATTTTCTATTTTCAAATTGTACTATATTTTTTGTTCTTTTATTTTCTTCGTAAACTGTCATTTTTTCTATTTTTTTTGCTCTGAGTTAGACATGTAATGGTTAAATCAATATATGTTTACTATCTTATCCAAGGTACATTTTGATTTAAGACGAGCAAATATACGAGATCTTCGTACCAATTGTGTACAGTCGTACTTCTCACCCTTGATTCTATACACAGTTTACCTCAAGTGATATGCTGTGTGTGCAGCCACCGTTTTTAAGTAAAAATAAGAAAAAAAAAGTATATATATATCACTGAAAACGTTGTGTTTACTTGGTTTTATCAACTCCCTCTGCACGTTTCCGTTTCCGGTTGTTTGTCCCTTTTCCTTCAAACCTACAATTTTTTTCTTTATCTTTCAATTTTTTTCTTTTTCATATCTATGCAAGATGCTCAGAATATTTAATGTCAAAGGTGTCGTGTGCCAAATACAAGTTGCAATTAAACAGTGACGTAAATCTTAAAATGACAATATTTACCATTGAATAAATGGGTCACTGAATTCAATGGTATACGATATGTAAGTTTAGTGTACATAAGGGTGAGGTCGTTACTCGTTAGCAAGTGCAAAAAAAAAATGACTCTGTTTTATGTATTTTACTAAACGAAAAAATGAAAGAATATAAATTTTTTCATTATTATATGTTTAACAGACACGTAAACGTATTTTTTTAATTCTTTAAATTTTCTTATGTTTTTTTTCTATTCTGTTATCATTTTTATTTTTTCTTGTAGATTTTTCGTAATTTATTTTAAAATTTTCTGGACATTCTTTCTTTGTACAAACAAACTAAAATGAAATTGTTTTTATGTTCTAAATAAAAAAATATATGGCACAGTTATCTTAACAGGTACAGAACAAAGTCAGTATATATTTTTTCATTTAAAAAATAAAATAAATTTCAACAAAAAAATCATACCTTTGTAATAGAATATTTTTTATATTTAAATTAATTTCAAAAGGAAAAAAATTAAGGATGATTCTTAAAATGATATCTTTTTGTATAAAATATTCAAGTTTAATTAAGCAATGAATTTAAATCAAGTTGACAAATCAATTAATTGTATAATGAAAAAGAAAAAGAAACTTTGTCCATGGAAAATTGATAAAATATAATTGGTATTGAAAATATGAAAGTATTAAAGACTCACGTTGATTATGAATAATTTAAACTCTTGAAAAATTGATGAGTAATAATATTTGTTTATGCAACAGTATAAAAATTTAACTATGTGCTTCTGCAATTGAAATTTACATAAAAAACATGGAGCAAAAAGTATGTAATAGATGAAAAGTTTTTAGAAGTTACATGTAAAGTTTAACTTGTTGTTTTAGAAATTGATATATATATATAACTAAAAGGGTTTACCTAGTTTTATGAATATGCAAAGTATTCAGTCACCAAAGTGAACCTGTCGCCATTGCAACAGCTTTTCTGGTAAAAGTTCAAAGTCCCCCATACCCTACTGCATCTCATCCCTTTATAGTATTTCCGGCTTTTGACAGGACCCACAAGTTGAAAAATAAGATCCATAAGTTTATATTTTTTTCTATTTTTTTTTCTCGCTGAAGAGTTACATACAAGATCAAATAAACATTATAATATTTCCATTTTTTCTTACCCTTAAACTTTTAAATATAATTTCACGTTTTTTATTTCATTTGAAAAAAAAATATAAAATAATTATTTTCTGAATAGACTACAAAGGAGTAGAAAAAGAAAATATTTTCTCCAAAAAACAATTATTATTTTTACCATTAATATTGCCTCAATTTATAAACGATATTTTTTTCCATTCAAATAATCATTTTTCCATACTTTTTTCTTCGTAAATAATAAACTGTTATTATGAAATTTAATGGCATTTTTTTTTTGTAATTACAGTTATGAAGATAATGGAAGCCAATCCATCAAGATGATTGAGAATCTCACAAACCATGGGTGTTATCAAGCTACCACGGATTGTATACACATTGGCGGTTTCTCGTTCGCAAATATTGGTCCATTAAAGATCACAATGGCTGACCGAGCAAACACTGTTGAGAACACGCTCGATGATATCCTTCATTAAAAATCTTGAATGAGCTCAACATATACACAGTCATAAAGGTATATGATACATATACACGGACAATGAAAAATGCGCAAGGTACTACTTTTTTTTTCTTCATCAACTTATTTTACTTTTACCTCTTCTCATTAACAATACATGTTTTTTATAAATAATAAAACATGATTTGTACGTGTGCATGGTTATGATGAATATGTATAAGCAAATTTTTACATCAATATTTATTTTATTTTTTTTTCAACATTTTTTTCATTGTAACTGACAAGAAAATAAATACAAATGTATTGATTTTTTACTATTGCGTGACGGGGAAAATTGATGTCGCTGCGGGAATCCCCAGATAAACGTAGAGAATTCGATTCAAGCTAACGACCATCAGTCGAAATACCCAGGGATTCTTGTAATTATTCTATCGATTAAAAAGTAAATTTCAAGTCAATAAATGATTTTAAAAAATATAATAATAAACTAATAATAAACTCAGTGAAAGAATAACAAAAGAACAATAAAAATTATTCATAAGTTAAACATTATTTTTAATGCAATATAAATTACTAAGTTTTATTTCATTCAAATAACAAGATAAACTTTATAAACAAAAAATAAAAAAGTATTATTATATTTTTTATTGCTTTTTATATATATTTTTTTTTTATAACAAAATGGAGGAAAAATAAAATACATTGCTTTGATCTGAGAGGCAATTTAAATTCAATTTGTTGACAAATTTTCAAAAGTTTTAAAAGTAAATTTGAATTACCGCATCGGGGCTTGGTTGGCTGAAATGAGAGAGGAGAATAGGTGAGGGTTATAGTAAGGGGTGGATAAAAAAATAATAAAAAAAGAAAAAAAAAAAAAAGTGCGGGTAGAATACCACGAAGGATGAGTTTTGTAATGGTAAAAGTTGAAGGGAGGAAAGATAGAAAATTTTATATGTAGGGGGTTGGTTCATCGGCCGACGTTACAGAGGCCTACGACCGATTGCAACCCCCAACTGCTACTTTTGCCATCTCATTCCCTCGTTTATTTTATATAATACATATATATATATATATATTTTATACGAAGGAAATAAACGTAGAAGAGGTAGGGTGTGCGTTTTCAGGCAGTTGGGTCGGGACACACTGTCACGCAGTGATGGATGATTGTACCCTCAACACGATCAATTCACCCGGGGCCGAGAAGGCTTTCTTCCCCCTTATTTTATCCCCCTTTTCACCTACAACATTTATGTATATATATACAATATATAATCCAAGTCGTCGTTGCGTACGTGCACATACAGCTATATATATTTTTTTCCTTTTTTTTTTTTCGTTTTACGTCGATATAAAGTTCAGGATCTTTTGCTGTAAATTTACAGACCTTTCTGTGGCTTGGTTATTTATTTTTTTACTTTTTTTTTTCTCGACGAAAGAACGAGTAAGAAAAAAAAAACTTGAAAAGGGTTATATACGTTCATCTTAAGACGAGCGTAAAAAAAAATAAGCGGAGTATACACAAAGAGTCATCGATCTTTTTAAGGGATGAACTCAAGTAGAAAAGAAAAATTATTTTTCTTTTTTTTCCTTAAGCAAAACAGTATTTTTTTTAGTTGGAATTTTCCGTATTATATTTTGTGAATCAATAAATGTGAAGTGTGGTTTATTGGATAATAGTTTTTTTATTATTTTTCATTATATATAGCCAATTTATAAATCTATTAGTTCAATAAATTTGAATAATAATATGTAATGGATAATTGAATCGAATCGTGGTTCTATGTAGTGGTTCAGGCGAATGAAATCTCAATATATATATAGTTATGAGCGGTTGCTGTATTTGAAGGTGCAATGGTGCAAAGGCCAATCACACTAATTGGCTTTAGTTAGACACCGGTATATACACTGACCGCTTGCACAACCCTCCGAATGTTGTTTCTACCCTCTCACCTCTTTATACCGTCATTTTACTTGCCTTGTTGAAAATTCATTTTTTTTTTCGTTGTATATATAGCTTTCTATTCTCTATTTTATATCGTTAATTATCACATACTTTTTAATTACAAGTGATTTAAACAACTGCCTTTTTTTAATATTATCTTCCAACAAGAGTAATCGGTTTACCAAATTATCTTGTTATTCAAATAATTATCAACATACCCGGCTAACCACGAAATTCCTGTTTTCATTTTTGATAAATTTCGTGAAGCTTTTGTTCATGAAATATCTCACCAACATTTCTAGAAATTATTTCCCGAAATTTTCTGTTTTTTATAAAATTTTGAAGTATCAAATTAAATAGTTCTAAATAAAAAATAAGTGTCCACAGTAAACTACATAAAAACAGGTACTTATATAACAGCAAAATAGAATAAATTTACGAGAACTTAAAAATTTATAAACACTATCTAATAATCAACAAGAAAATACCTAATTTTATTTATCTTTTCTGTTATAAAAAAAAAAGTGTGAAAGTTGATTGCAAAAAAGTTAGCAACAACTAATCAAAAATTCAAATACTTAAAGTATCTTGAAGCTAAAAAAAGAAGATAAACACTGAAAAATAAAATGTCAATAATAAAAAATGAATAAAAAAACAAGTAGTGTATTGACTTACCTCAAAGTATGAAAAAAAAGGATATTCGGGTTGAAGAAGTACGTCTGAACGTAACGCGACACTACCACTTAATAATCAATTTCCTCAGTTTAATATTTTCCCTTTGCCAAATAAATATTTCACTTTCACAATTTTCTTCGATAATGAAAAAATAAAAAAAATCTTATCAAAAAAAAAATAATAAAACAAATATAAACTTGTTAAATTTAAAAAATTTAACTAAAAATAAAATGATAAATTATTCAGCAATGTATTTATCTTTTAAAAATAATTCAAATGATGTAATTATTAATAAGAATAATAATATAAGATAAAAATTGAATGGCACAAACACTCACATGTATTAAACACAAATATACATTGAAAATGTGGGTTAACCTTGAAAGGCACCGGCCGCAACGATACGCGAAAGTGTTTTGGGGGGTGATATGAAGTACAAATGTTGGTAGGCAACATTTAAGGGTTTGTGCGACGCCTTGTGACGATCATGTGAAACCAAGTAAAATCGATAGGGTGCATGGAACATGCGTACTTTTATCATGCTATCAAGAAGGGTAATAAAGTGAGACAGATTGACACTAAACCAAGATGAAAACATATAAAAATACCCAAAGAAAAAGAAAATATATATGTATGTACTATGAAAATCGACAAAATCAACGACCGAAGAAAACGAATATATATTTTTTTTGATTATTTTATTTTTGAAAAAGAAAAAAAGTAATGGCAATATCTTTTAAATCTATTTTTTTTTTCAACCCTAAAATGCATTACTATCTATAACGTCTCAAAGTTTTGTCATTATTGAATATATTTTTTACTCACCAGAAATTTTTTTTTTTTAGTATAAAAGTTACTGAAATTTATATTCATGATTTCATGTATTAAAAAGAAAATTTTATTTTTATTCATAAAGTAAAATTTACTGGTATATATTGATTAGTTGTAACAAAAGAAGCTTTTACAATTTTTCATTATAATGAAAGTATGAAAAATTGCCAACTAATGCTAATCATCAATTTTGTTATATAAAAATGTAAAGGAAAAAGGTTTTACTTATACTAGGGTTAAGTTAAAGTATGTCATTTTCATGTAAATAGAACACGAGTTTTATTCTACTTGTAACATTATAAACTTAGACAGTGTGTGTATATGAATTTATTGATTTAATAGAATTTTTATTTGCCAATGAACTGGGTAAATAAAATAAATTCAGAAAAGTTGATGGTCCGATATGATCATAAAGAATGCATAAAATTTCCGGCGAGTAGACCGCTGGCATGTGAATTGTATCGTTGGGGGTGCAAAAAAAAAAAACAAGGGAAGAAAGAATAAGAGAACGTGAAAAATCCCACTGAAAAGGTGAAGAAAAATGAGTGGAAAAAAAAATACAAACAAAATAATAATGGTAAAAATAAAAATGAATGTATAAAAGGAAAACTGGTGAATAATAAAAATGTTGGCGCGCGTATTTCACACTATAAGGGTTAACATGTACCACGGGATAAAAAGAATGTACCTGGAAAATCGCCAGAAGACAACGACTTGAAGAGATGTCATTGCTTGTTATAAATTTATTTAAATTGATTATTTTTTTGGCATATACTTTAATGATAAAAATTTTTTAATATTCCTAAAAAGTAAGAAGAAAAATTGTAATATTTATATACAGAAGATTTAAAAATAATCAGTTGAGTGTAATCTAAAGAAGCTTTCTGAAAGAGAATTTGACTTGAGGGGATTATCAAACGATTGGATAGTCGATATATTGTTCTCTAATTCAACTCGTAAGATCCAATTATGAAGATAACCCAGACAAATGCTATCGACATAGTGATAAAATGAATATACAACTGTAAGAAAGGGGGTTAATTTTGGCGTCCACTATTCTCATCAGCGTACCCGTATAGAAATTAACACAATCTAAACTCTCCACATATAGTACAGATTCAACTGCAGGCAATTTTATTGACAATACGTATGAGTGATCGAATAGCTTACGCCGAAAAAAAAAAAATAAAAAATGATTTTTTAAAATCCTGACAACAACGTTGAATAGTAGCTAAAAGTAATCCGAGTTTTTTAATTGTAATGACCAAATAAATATTAAAATCAAGCAAAACAAAAAATAACAATGAAATACTTGGACAATAAAATTGTGGAAGAAGATATTAAACCAATCCTAAGAATAAATTGCATTCAAAATATAAAATACACATTCGTCATTAATCCATGACGGCCGCTCCTTTTTCTATTATGTTTTTCATCGGATATATATATAGGTGTGACCAAATCAAAATGCATCGAATCATCATAACAATATCAGCTTATGACAGTTCAATTCTTTTACTTGGAAAAAAAAACAAAACTGTCGACAATAAAGTACTGCAACACATGTGTTAAAATTCCAATAATTTTTTAAACGAAAGATAAATAAATAACAAAAAAGACGGGTAGTTAAAATGCACCACAAAGATAGTACCGTGAAAAAAAAGTCATAACTGAAAAAAATTTATACATATTGCAAAGATAGAAACGTGCGAAGTATACACGTGCTTCGTGGTTTTGAATTACACTCGCTTGTCTCGGATTTCCGTTTGTACTGAGTATACTTTTTTGTCCAACTGTCCTCACATACATAGTATATATATTTCAAACTATAAAAAAATATGTTTTTTTATTTAAAAAAAAATATATCACTTTATTTAAGGAAAAAAATAAAACCAAAAAAGCTCTGGTTGTGAAAACTCGTAAATGGTTTTATCGTTTTTACGAAAAAAAAAACAACAAAAAATAGTGTAAAAGTTGATAAGCAAAAACAAAAATAAATTTTTTATGTACTTGTTAAATAAGAGTAAAAATTACAAATAAAAAACTTCAAATGGTAAAAGATAATATTGAAAAAGAAGACTAACGAATTACTAAACGACTAACAAAGTAAAAGGCGGTTAGAATAATTATTTTGAAAACTATCTTTACTTTGTTCATGTGAGAGTTTTTTCATTTATTTGGCTCGGCTGGAATAACAAAGATAAAAAAAAATATAAATTTTAACTGGTATTATTTTCAAGCATATAGATAGATATAAAGCTGTCGTTAAAGTGGTAAAACTCTCATCACCTCAACATACTGATACACCAAAGTTTACGAAAAAGAACACAGTAGTTCATATTGATATTTTATTTTTGAATCGAATATACTGAAGGTTGTATAAATGTTGTGGTTTCTTTGGTGGCCTAATGCTTTGCATTTCTACTAATACTGTTATAGTCGAATGCCAACAATACATGATTTTTTAAATCTGGTTTTTAGAGAAACGTATGAAACTACAAACGAAAAAAAAATTACTACAATCATCAGTAGATATTTTTGAATCAGAAACCATCAAGTCCGAAAAAAAAATATGAGATTTGAAAATATGTATTTTTACTGAGTTTTTGAATTTTTTTTCTATTAAAAAAATGCACCGAGTCTTTTCATATCAAGAAAGTTGTGGCCTTTGTTTGTAAGGCATTTTAAGGGTTATTCAATGGCTCAGGCGATTTCGTGAACCACTCTTCTAAAATAATTTTTTACTTTTGTGTTCTTTTACAAGAATATAAACAATTTGTGACTTACATAAACGTTTAGGACACCGTAGAACAGCTTAAGACTTTTCGGAGACAAAAATAAAACAAATACATAAATATATGAGTATAAGCATAACCCTGGCAAAGCCAGATACGGCTGACTAGTTTTCAATAATTCAAATCATGTAAATTTCTGCATATATGCAATTTTACGATAATGGACTGCATGGAGATGTAATTAACTATTCAACAATTAACATATGAATAATTTCAAAAATAAAAATTTGTGTATGTAAAATGAATAATTATATATTCACGTGTAAATTCACGGAATTTATTTGTGGACAGGACTGTCTATGTATAACATGATTGCACGATTGGCTATAATGTATATTTTTATAAAAAAAACGAAAAAAGCTCCACATCATGGCTGACATGATTCAATGGTTTTAGACTAGCTGTTGTCGACACTCGAGTCTTCCACTGAACAGGTTTGATTGACAAATAATTGGACGTGATACCGCATAATCATCGAGCTGTGATGTTGCGGTTTTGAACCGCGAAAATGATAGCAGGCCTAATGTAAAATATTCACCCTAATTTTTCCTCCATCAAATTAGTCTTCTGGATTTTTTTTAATAACCTTGCAAATAGTTCACATTGTTATATCATCTATCCTTTTTTATTTCATCAAATTTCTATTTCGATTTTTCAATACAATTATCATTTGATTTTTTAAAAATTTCATTAAAAGTTTTTATATATAGTTATTGAATGAAATATAAACATCAAGCTTGATAAAACTATAAACATAAAATACAGAATATATATTTATTTTAAATTATAAAACAGTGTAGGCTATAAATATATTTATTTTAAAAAATTCAGCATGTGGTAAATATTTATATATGTTTATCAACATACCATGTGACCTCAATAAAAAAAATAAAAATAAAACTTTTGCAAATTGTGTATTGAAGCAATGCACTTTATATAGGTGTCAAATGAAAAAACTTGTTATCTCAAACAACGTTACAGATTTTGCAGACTCAACTTGTTCTTATGTAGTGAAAGTCAAATAAAAATTGCACTATATGTTATTGATAAATTAAATAAATAAAATAGGATATTTTTTATTTATTTATATATTTTTGTACATTTAGATAATAAGAGAAAAAGAAAGAAAAAAATATTAGTAGACACGCCGGAAATCGATACTGACATGGTACAAAAGACTGCTGGCGAATCGCAAAAGGGACGCCGTGTTTGATTACGTTTCTCATGCCTCTGTTTCACACCCTGAATTTTCTATATGTGAACAAAGTGTAACTATTGGTATATATTGACGCGAAAGTAATGCAATATACAGTCCAGTTACTGCATCAAATATATATGTGTAAATTTTATTTTCGTATTGGTGTACTACATGGGGTTGTGTACATCAGATTTGTATTTATTCAGTGCGTCATGGATGAATTGAAACGTGTCTAGATGTCCTTGGTCCAAAACTTATCCCTTCGAGATTTTCGTAATACCCTCGTGTATCCTTAGGCTGTATAATTATGCTTCAATGAACCTGTGGCTATTTTGTAGACGAATGTTCATATGTATTACCCCTATCATGTGTATGATCAAATCGAAACTTGTCAGAATTTATTTATTTTATATTCTAATAATTTTCAACTTTTAATTATTTTTACTATGTATTTTTATAAATAAAATTGTCAGAGCTAGCCATATTGATAAATAGTTTTTTGCTTCTAATTTTAAAATGTTTTTACAGTTCTTAAAATTATTATTGTTCAAAATATTTATATCAAAGTTCATTTACTCATTTATTTTTAACCTGAATTTAGCCTCATTAAAGTGATTTTTTTCAATTAAAATATTTATATTAATAGGAAATTTAAAAAGGATTTATTTCAATATATATATAAATATGGATTTAAATATTTTTTATATATATATATTTTAGCTTTACTGAAATTATATACTCGTTTTTATTTTTCCATTTTATTCACTCAAGTGTAGTATGCACTCTGAGGCTCTTTTCTTTTAAGTATTGCTGCCCAAGTCATGTGAATTTTCTTCGTCTTTACGTGAAATATAAGACCAACTTGGCTCACATATACTATGACTGATCTTTTCAAATCTTTTTCGTGTAACTTTTTGTTTTTACCACATTTTTATATTTCTATAAATGTACTAAAGATTTTTTACTTTTTATACACATAAATATATGAACATGAGCTTTGCAAAAAATTATCAAAAGCAGTTAAAGGGGTTAATAATATTAAAAGAAAATACCTTGACACGTTGATATGTGTTTAAACTTTTTTTTCTTTCTTTTAATTACTTAATTATTTAATCGTTTTTTTCTTTTTTTTTTTTTTTTGCAAATTTAAATTAAAAACTAAAGTAAATTTTAATTAAATATAAAAGCAAGTTTTTAATATTTCTTTCTATGATTTATTCAAATAAAATAAATATTTTTAAAGGTATACTTATATATGAAAAAATAAAATAAATAAAAAGCTTTCTTTTGTCAATTGTAAAAGAAAAAATTAAAAAAAAGAAATAATGGCAATGTCATTTTTTTAATTTCCTGTTCTTACATGAAAAAGTCCTTGAAACGATACTTGAAAATGTCATCATAAGTGTAACATTCACGTCCGTTACAAAAGTGAGAAAGGAAGATACCACCCGTTGTGTATAGTGTTATAAACTATTATATATCGGGGCAGACATTTGATGAAGAAATTTTATGCTGTTGAAAGTTGAGGGGAGGAGTAAATGAATATGAACGCGTCAAAAAATGTAACAAGGGCAACGATGAAATTGTTGTTTCTTTTGTGGACATACTCAATCGAATGTTGTTCAAGTGCTCTTTTTGCAAACTCCCCTAATGGAACCTCCCAAACATATAAATGCAACCATTATGGGGTGACGTGTGTGGTGTGGCTTCTTTCACACGATTCCATCGTAAATTTTTTATTTTCATTCTCATTTATATTTATTGTCTAAATCAATTTAAATAATGATAATTGTTATAAATATTTCAAGAGAGTACTTGCAATTTTAAAATTAAACATGTTTTAAATCTATTCAATAAAAAAAAAAAATGCATTTCTTAGAAACGCAGTTTTGTGCAAACAACTCGTTCGATTTACTTGAAATTCGACGTAGAGTTTGGCTATATGATCATACAAATTCACGATAGAACAGTTTAAAATAAATTCTCAGCTTGTATAAAAATATTGAAACCACATTGTCACTTGTTCCATTATTATTATAGTCATTATCATCTGACGAGCTTTCAAAATTGATATTACACCGAGACCGCAATCTTCACAATAACATAATAATTATATATATTTTACAACGAAATTTTCCAAGAGCTGTTGACAGTTTATATATATTTTTTCTGCGGATAATTTACGTAAAACCATCGTCTACTTGTGTATACACATTTTATAGTATAAAACCACTAATGTGCATACTTCCATTATAATGTCACTTTCGATTTAAAGCTCATGCGAATACAGATACACAATTTAAATATATATATAGATAATGAGGTATAGGGTGCAGTGGAAAGCGTAAATAGGGTGTAGACAAAAAATCATAAAAAAAAATAGCAATAATCCCATGAGACATATTTGCAACTCAAATTATATTGCATAAAATTATTGCATTGCTGTTCAATAATATCGATGATTAATTATCATACATTAATAATGATAATATTGTCAGGTAAAAAAAAAAAACATTTGCTTGTTGATAGCAATTTTAAAACTTAATTTTAAAAATAATTTCATATTTATAATTGAGTAAAGCCATCATTATTTCAGATTTAATTTACGTTCATCAGTTTGTTAATTATTTTTTAAATTCTAACTTGACGTTTATTGTCATTTTTTTCTCTTTTGTATTATCCCAGCATCAGATCCTTTTTGCCAACCCGTCTAACCATTTAAATTGAATGTGACGTTATGAAAGTAACATTAGTGGTTTTCCTGAAGTTGAATTGTTAAAATTTTATGGAAAATTCATTTTGTCATCACAGTTAATTGTTGGGTTGTTAGTTTATAATTCAAATTACAAATTATTTTACATGAATATGTATGTGTTAATAATTTTAAAATATCACAAAACAATATGGAGTTTTAATTTAATTTGATGCGTTAATTTTTTAAATAAAATTTAAATAATTTACATGAATTTTTAATAAATTAAATCATATTTACCATGAATATAATAAAATTCATACACAATAATATTATATCCTGTACAAAGAGTACAAAAAAAAAGCTTAAATCGATAAAAAAAAATAGAAATATAAAAATCTCTTTCACATATTTCACACAGAAATATAAAAGATTTTCACGCTTCAATTTCGTGGCAATAGAATTACGAAAACGAGAATTATACATTTCCTATGGATAAGGTATAATATATATATTAGAGTAATAAAAAAATGAAAAAAATTTTCTTAAAAAAAAGATTTCAATGAATAGGAAGCACGAAAAGCTCAGTGAAGCCCAAGTGAGTTCTATTTCCCCGATACTTATGACCTCTTTCCATCCTTTTTTTCTTCCCTACTTAAAGCTTTTATTTTTTACTATATATATATTTGATATATATTTTATTCTTTATTTTCTGAAGACCAGTATATGAAGGGTTGGAGGGTTGTGCAACTATACACTCACTGGAAAACTTCAACGCCCACTATTATTATCACGTGAATGGATTTCATTTGATACGGAACAGATTCGATTCGACATTTACTTTTTTTTCGCTTTATATATGTTTGTTTATTTTCCGGCAAACTATATTTATATTTATTTATTTTTATCATTTATTTTATAGTATACCGTAGAAACTTTTTACATCATATGAATTTTTTTGATGCATTCAATCATTACCCTTCTTACTCTCATTAGTGATGTCATTACTTTTGAGGATGTACTTTCTACCGTAAAATTTTTATACACACTCATTTATTTTATTTAATGAAATTTTTTTAAATAACTTTTATTTGTTGAAACAGATATAATAAACTGCTTGACGTAAAATTTTGTAAAGCTAGATTCTGTAGTTGACATTTAACCACTAAAATAAAACCGTAGAATTTCGAATTTTTTTAAATGCCAAAATAATGAATGAAAAAAAAACTTTTAATTATTTAAATTTCAATGACTGTTAATTAAAATTTGACATAGAAAGTCGTTTATTAATTAAAATTTATTTTGCTCCATTGTATATTCAATAGTCGCTTTAAAATATCAGATAGCATTGTTATATATGATTGAAATTATTATTAAAACATTGTCACTCTTTTCATTATTATATTCTGAATCACGCAAATTTCATACACATATTTTTGTATCTCTATTTGATTTTCATTTTACACATGACTATTTTATTTATTTTATGATTGGAGTATGTTCACCAATTAACGATGATTGTATTTTGTATTGTTTGAATGAAATTCATTGATTTATATTCAGTTACTGATAAATCGGGAAATCATTCTTCCTTCATGAGGAAATCATTTACGATCTATAAGCTGTTTTACCTGCCAAAGATAAATATTGATCTTCGTTTGGTATTGATCACTGTGGCAAGAAAAGAAAGCACTGGACCTGAGAGAATAAATGATCTTCTTGATGATGATCTCAGGAAAGTATTAAAAATTTTGCCGAACAAAATTAAATAAATATTAAATTATCTATTAGCAAAAAAAAAATATAAAAATAGACAATGTGGTCAAAATAAATTGATCAATCTTATTGTTTAATCTTCCTGCTTACATTTATTTTAAACGTAAATATTTGTCGTCAAGTTTTTGTATTAATATTTATTTATTTTCCTTTATTTTATAAATTAAATAAAATAATTTAAAGAGATTAAAAGTGATTCATTGAAGTTTAAGTAAAACTACAACAAAGTAAATTTTAGAGCGTCCTTTTTCAAACTCTATCGGTCAAAAGAATATACCTGGTAAGGATTTGGCAACGGTGGTTGTGAATAGTACCTCGCGGGATTTTGTCGCAGGTTATTCAGCAGTGCTAGTTGCTAAACACACCCAGAACATATTCTATTTTATATGTCAAAATACAGTGAAAAATTGATAATTATTTTTAAACTTGTGTTAAATATTTGATAGTACAAAACAAAATTAAAGTAGTTAATTATAAACTATTATCATTTGCAATCAACAATAATTAATATTTGCTTTATTGATTAATTTGTTTTAAAAAAAATTTATATTATTTGTGAATATCACAGGTGAGTTTGTTGGTGTTTCATAGAGTAAGAGAGATAAAATAAAACTGGTTTCACCGGCAATCATTGGAGCTTGTTGTATTGGCATTGAAATCACAACACTGTGCACGTGGATTTTATAACATAAACAAACACATATTTTGTCGAAATAAAATTATTAACATTTAATCAATCACGTGGAACAAAACGAATAGTTAAAAGCTAATTTTTTTCAATCATCAAAAAGTAATATATAATTTTTTTTTAAATACAAAAATAAATTAATTGATTTGGTAGTTTTTTTTTTTTTTTTATTATTGATTCATTTGTAAAACAAATAAATTGGATAATTAACGAAAAACAAATTTTTTAATTGTATAATCATCTGATTTACGTACAATGAATGAATAATTTGATTTATAATTGTTATCAGCGCAATTTAAAATTTAATTCAAAAATTAACATACTTATTGTTGTCCAATAAATTTTGTTGAAAATTTATTGAGACAATTAATCTGAATGTAAAAATACCATTTGATAAATTGTCAATCGGCATATTTTTTTAAAAATTTTTCTTTTCGCTTGATTTATTGTCGTTAATTGCATTTTGCTTCAGCCCACTATCAAAATCCGATTAGAGAATATTAGTGTATCCATCTCCCATGTCGATTGATTGATCGTTTTCATTTACACACATAAATATATATTTTTTTTATGGAATCATTTAAACATGATAAATAAATAGATGAATAATTTAAAAAATTTGTTATAGATCAGTAAATTTTGGAGTAATTTGATATGGCAAGTCGAGCTGTTGGTGGAGGTTCAAATAATGGAGCAGCTGGTGCATCGGGTGAAGTTGGTTTAGCTGGTGTTCCAAGACTTCTTGAAGATTTGGCCAGACTATCAGAAGATAAAGATTCAGCAGATATACTTTTTCTTCTTGGAAGAGAAGAAACACCCGTTTATGGTCACCGAATAATACTTCAAGTCAGGTCAGTCTTATATATATTTTTCTTTTCTTTTATTCTTTATCTCAAATTTATTTGCCAACCTACATGAATTTTTTTTTTTTTTTCATCTCAATGTGACAAAAAAACTTTTCCAATAGTCATCAGATAAACTTTTTATGTGTAATGATAAAATTTTGAGGTTTTACACAAGGGAAAACTGATTAATGAGTTATCGTTATTATCACTGATGCAAAATTATTACTATTATTATTTACACTCTATTATTATTGGATGGGGATGAAAAAAATTAAGACTAGAAACACGTGGTTCAAAAACAGTCCCTTGAGATTAAAAAAAAAATAATATTATAATGGAAATGTCTCAATACAGATGTGAATAAATTATTTGCTCAACTAAAATACTTAATTTATTATTAAAATAATTTTTATCTAATTGATTTTTAATGGATTTATTTATTTTTTTCTTTTTTATTTCATAAAAGAAATGTTTACATTGTTTAATATTTATTTTTGTGGCATTGTCAATAATTTTATTTCAAACAATTATGAAAAATAATTTTCTTAATATTTTTGGTGAAAGCTTTTTCTTTTTTGTTATTTCATAAACAGACGTGTCAATTGCAAACAACAACTTGAATTTTCGAGACTCTTAAAGTTGTCGTATTGAGTTGGGTATTGAGTACAGCATATATAAAATATACTGACAGACAAAGGAATCACTTACCAAACACAAATTCAAAGCTCATTTTGGTTTCTCGATGGTAACCATGATTCACTTTGATTGTCAATATATATACTATTATTTAAATTGAGAAAATATATATGTTTATTTTTCAATTGATTCTGCAATTAGTTTTCAAGACTCTTGTCATCATCAAAATCGTGTCAAAACCTTTCAACACAATTTGAAAATAGCTCTTGCTTTGCAGGCATAAATGGGAAATCTAGTTAATTTTGTCGACTAATTATAATATTTTCTTTAATCAATATATTATTCTGTTATAAATATATACTTGATTAATATTCATCTTGAAAATATTTTCAAGGAGATAAATTATTATCGTGCTTGATTGTTGGCATTGTCATACTTGAAAAGTTTTTAATGAGCTGGAAGAACACACTTTCCTTGAATTTTCTTCATAAATTAATCTTTTCATTTACATAAAATCGAACAAAATTTATATATTTTAAATTACCTATTTATTCAATTATTTTTCAAAAAAAAGAAAAATAAAATAAACAAAGCACAATATATGGGAAAAAAAGCAATATTGATTATTTGTTTTTTTAGTTTTAATTAAAATAAATTTTTAATTTAAAAAGTACTACAAATTATAGTTTTAAAATTTAAAGTTGCAATCAATCTTTTAGTAGAGCTATTATTTTGACAATTAGAATTGGGTTTGGTCTATTAATGTTGGCTTACGTGGATGAATAGTTTGAATTTAAAAAGACGTAAATTTATTTGATGATGACAATGATATTGGTCTCGTAGAGATAAAAGCTTGGAAATATTTTGCGTGGTTTTTTTCGCGTTGATATAAAAATGAAGCTATCATTCTCGTACTATATTTTTCTCTCTTGGTCTATTTTTCTCCATCACTCTTTTTCCTCTTGGTAGCTGCAGTACTTTGGCGGATATATAATCGCGTGCTTGGTCGTTAGCAGGAATGCCCTGAGGCAACATTGAACCCTTGCCACAGAGCCGACCACCTTTCCCGCTTGGTGAACCCCAGCCCTTATCTAACTTACCCCTGTCATTGAAATTTTTTATTTTTTTTCTCGCAAGTTCATTTCACACGTGTGAATTTTTATTTTTCATTTCTTTTTTTCTTCCTATTCTTTGGTTTCGTCACTCGTAGAATTTTGATTTTCTTTGATTCTCCAACCGCACATTCAACAACTTCTTCATCAACCCTCGTGATTAGAGACAAACGAATTGTTCCATATCAACTATATGAGGATTTTTTTTATTTTATATTCTGAAATTCATTGTATAATTTTATTTTATTTTTGGTTTTGACGAGGGTGTCATTAAAAATATTATTGACCTACAATCGTTATCTAAAGTGATTTCCTTGTCATCAAGAAAATATATAATGTGCATTGAAAAATGCAAAAAAAAAAGAATAATTTATTATGTATTTTTCTTTTTTTTTCTGGCGTGTTAACTGAAGTGTCTGCTGGAAGATAACTATTGAAAACTGATCGAAAACATATAGTATATAGGAAAAATATTTTAACGGAATTTTTTATTTAGTTTTTTTACAATTTTTTTGTTAAACATGTTTTCTTGGGAGAAAAGAACAACTACCTTGGTTGTTGGAAAAGATTGGTCATGCGAAAATACGATAACGTGGCCATTGAATTTTTTTACTTTAGCATAAGGACCATGGACTCCATTGAATTTTTACGCTTATAAACAAGAATTTTTTCAAGCTACTGAATTTTTATTATATGCGGCGAAAATAAGAAAATTTACAACATTTTATTTTTAGCTTTTGCACCTAGATAAATTAATTTTTAATTACAACTTTTTAAAAACTAATTTTATTTTTTATTTTTACATATAAAGTTTTTATACTTATTTTAAAAAAAAAAACTTCAAACGTTAAATTATTTCATTAAAAGTTGCAATTTTATAGTATTTATATTTGTAGCATAATTTTTTTAATTTTGTCATTTGAAAAGTTTAAATTTATGTGACTTTTTATATCATCAAAGGAAATTTTTAAAAAATTCAAAGTGAACATGTATAATTCAGTGTTTTATTTTTCTTTATTTTTAACAATTAATTATTATCAATTTACATGCTTATATTGCTAAATTTGAATACGTAAAAAAGTTTTGATACAGGGCTAAGCTGAAAATGAGAAAAAAATTTTGAAATGAAACTCATTTTCAACGATATCAAAGCATGTGCAATACTAAGTTTCATTTATAGTTTTTCTTCACATCAAATCTTTGACAATTTTTTTTTATATGCGTTATACATATTGACTGCCTTCTGACATCAATAGATCTATTTTTTTTATTTTATTCTCACATATGCTTCTCTAAGCATCGAAAAATCCTACGATTTTTTTCCTTTCATTTTCACCCAAGATTTTTCATCCCCTTGTGAAATAAATAGAAAAAAAATCCCCTTCAATTGATCACCAGCATTCACTGCTATATCTTGGTGACGTTAATCGATTTCAAAAAATTCTAAAAGTCTTCTGACGATATATTAAAAAAATATATTTCTACTAGTCTATTATAATAACAATTATTTTATTTTATAAATTCATGATTCAAGCTAATCTACTATTTTTAAAATCTATTGATCATTAAAACCATAAATATCTCAATTGGATTTTCTTATTTTTCTAGATGTAAAAATTTTACTGTACCAAAACGACTTGGTACAGCAGGAAATATAACATCAGTTAGAATGCCACATGCACATGCAGAAATATTTCGTCAATTTATGCACTATGTTTATACTGGAAAGGTGAGCATTAAAATTTAATAATTATCATAAAACTATTGTACAAGAAAAGAAAGAAAAAAATATAAAAATAATAGTCGAGTGAATGTTATCATGAAAAATAATAGTATCCATGTTCTTTCTAAAATTTCTAGAGATGCACATAATAATATAATTTAACATACTTTTATTATCATTCAGATCATGCTTCAAGACAGTGGAATTTTCGAAATGCTTGCACTTGCACAAGAATTAGGAGTAGAAGAACTATGGCGTAGTTGTGAAGAGCATGTTTCAGCAACACTTAGTCCTGATAATGCGTGTGCACTTTTGTCTGCTGCTTTGGATGCACAAGAAAGAGTACTTGGTAAGTAAAAAATTTAAATCCATATATTTTATACTTGATGTCCCATAACAAATTGTTATATGTCTGTGTGTCTAAGATCTTTGCATGAATAACAAAAAGCAAACAAACAAATGCAATATCAGTTGCTGTATATAAATATATACATTTATTTTTTTAAATTTTATTTTATTATCGAACATAAAGTCTCTTGAACTTTACCTCTGAATTATTTATCCCATCTCGATGTTTGATATTGCCTTGAAAGCCAGATAGATGAGTCTCTCGATATTGGATGTTTTAAATCACCAAATACGAATTGCCAATGATGCTCGGAAATAAAAAGAAAATAAAAAAAATATTGATTGCATTTCGACATGATGCAAGAAAAAAAAACGAAACAAAACATATCTACTCCACATGTTTAATGAAAAATACGATTAATATTATATCAACTAAATAAACATTATTTAAAAAAAAGAAAAAAAAAAATATTGAATGAAAATAAAAATGCCTATTGAGAGGTTCATTATTTTTTCTGACATACAACAGTGATTCGTCAATCTAGATTTTAATTATGTTGACCTAATAATAATTATAGTAAAATTAATTAGAAATGACATTCTCATATTGTCATTAATCTTAATTATTTTAATTTTGGTTTAATTTATTTGTGCTACATGTGGAATATGGGATTAACTGGGGTCTGCGAAATGTCAAAGGGGAATTTATCCTACCGAGTAATATGTCATTTGTATAAATGCCGGTTAAACTTGTTGTTTTATATAAATTTTAAGCCTCAAATTAAATGGCTTTAATAATTTTAAGTACCATTAATTGACCAATATTTCCATACATTGTTAATTAGTCAACACAAAAAATTATTTCTTTTGTTTTTAAATTGTTTTTTTTTTTAAAAAATCAACTTTTTTTTTTTTTTTATTTGTTAAATATTTATTTATCAATTCATTGTTAATTATAATTTTAGTTTGAATAATTAATTGTCCTTTATAATAAACAAAATATAAATTTTTTAATTCAATTTTGATTCCAACAATGACATCTACTGGAAATGTTTGTTTTATGATTCAATTAAATTTCTTTTCTACCGGCTAGAAATTTACACGCTAGATGTCATAAATGTCATTTGACAAAAGATAAAAAATGCTATAGCGACGCCGCCATATTAATTTATATATTTTCTATAAACAATAAGCGTGCCCGGCTTTTGGAAAATTTGATAAATAACATAACGTTGTGTAACGTATATATTTGTTTGCTAAACAATTGCAAATATGTCGTACAAAGGACCACAGAAAGTTCAAAAGGTAATGGTTCAACCCATTAATCTGATATTCAGATATCTACAAAATCGTTCAAGAGTTCAGGTATGGTTATTTGAAAATATTAACCTGAGAATTGAAGGACACATTGTTGGTTTTGATGAGTACATGAATCTTGTTTTGGATGAAGCTGAGGAGTATCACATGAAAACAAAGACAAGAAAACAACTTGGAAGAATCATGTTGAAGGGTGATAATATTACACTTATACAAAACACAAATCCAGGAGGCAATTAATTATTCATAATAAACATAACCCCAATTTCGTCAACAAAATATATCCATGGACTAAAAAAACAACAAGAAGCAGAGATCCAAATACCAACAGTGATTGACATAAATATTGTGAATAATGGCTGTTTTGTTTTTGATAAAATTGGGAAAATAATTACTTCAAAAAACATTGAAAAATCAAGTGTTATCAACAAAAAAATTAACTAAATAAATATTCATAATAAAATTTTTGTAATTTTACTTCATAATCATTCAGTTCAATTAAATGTAAATGATATTCTGCTAATTTAATAATAATTATTAATTAAATAATAGTTTAATTACAAAAATATTTGTGTTTTTTTTTCATTCACAATTACCCTGCCTTTGTTACATTTGTTATGGGATAATCACTACTTGTTGCTTATGAATAATATATAATTTGTTAAATAAATTTTTTAATATTAAACAGGAGGAAAAGGTGCATGTTCATCATTTATTGAACGTTGTTATTCATTCATTGGTGACAATGCTGTTGAAACTGTTAAAACAACAGCATTTTGTAATCTTCCAAAAGATGCACTTGTTAAATTAATATCATCTGATTATTTGGGACTCGAAGAGGAGGATGTTTGGCGAGCAGTTTTAAATTGGGCAAAATATCAAGTTAGCTAATTGTATTGTTTTATTTATTGATGATTGTTTTTCATTTGATATAAGTATTTATTTAACATTTGTATTTCAATAGGCTGGTGTAACACAACCAACTCAACACTGGACTGAAGAAGAACGTGCAAGAGTATGCCAACATCTTGCTGGTGTCATAAATCATGTACGTCTTTTATTAATAGACAGTCATGTTTTTGCTGAAGAAGTTGAGCCAACTGGTGCTGTACCAATTGAATTATCTCTAGAAAGGTATGACAAAAAATATTTAAAAACAAATATCATTTTATATAATTTTTCAATTCAATAATTATAGATATCGTTATGCTGCTGTTCCAAATAAATATGCTGAAAATTGTAGTGACAAAAGACTCCAGCCACGTGTTGGTAAACTATTATTTCCTGGATCACAAATACTGTCAAGAGACAAAATGGCATATCAGAGATTGTTGAATCAATGGTATGGTTCAGCAAAACAAAATTGGCGTCTTATTTATCGGTAATTATATTGGCTTGATTTATCAATGAAAACCTGCATTAGTATTTCGATATTAACATGAATTTTATTATGTTTTTTTAGGGCATCCAATCATGGCTATTCAGCAGCAGCATTTCACAGACATTGTGATGGAATTTCTCCAACTTTTACAATAGTTCTTGTAAGTCAAAAAAATAAATCACACTGCTTGTAATAATTTTTTAGACAAATATTTTTAATTCTTTATATTTGATTCAGGGACCTCGAGGAGAAGTATGTGGTGGATTTAGTGATGTTGCCTGGGAAAAAACTGAGAAAAACAGTAGATATATTCCAGCTGAAAAAGCTTTTCTTTTCACACTGACAAATACCCAGGATGTACCACCAACCAAATATGATTTATTTAAAAAAAATTTTGCAATTTGCTATCATCCAGAGTAAGTTGATATTTTAAATGTCTTCTATTTTTCTGCAAATTAAATAGCAAAATGTTTATAATGTACTTTTTTTTATTTAGAATTGGTCCAATATTTGGCGCTGGTGCTGATTTGATGATATCAAACAATTGTAATGCAAATATGGATAGTTACAGTAATCTTCCACATAGTTATGATGGTGAAAATGCATCAACAACAGTTCTCATGGGTGACTATCAATTTAATGTTATTGATTATGAAGTTTTTACTCTTAATAACACAAACACACTCCCAAAGTTAGATAAATTCAAAATAATCAATAACTAATAGCCATAAAATTTAATGACAATTAATTGTAAATATATTTTTTTTTCTTAAATTCATTTTGAATTCCTTACAATATTAAAAGCTTATTTTTTTCCTGTGCCATGAATTTTGTTCAAAAAAAATATATGTATATAAGCAAATTAAAATAAAAAAAAATAATAATAATTTTGATACACTGTTATGTTAGTTCAACAAACAATCTACTTAATCCTTTCACTTCAAGGACTTTAATATCAAAGATTAAGATATAGCTACACATATAAACTAAATTTATTTTTTTTCACAAAGATTTTTAGTATTCGAGAAAGTCATTTAAAATTCAACGCCCCAAATAAATTTCTAGTATAAAGCTGGATAAAAAAGACAGAATGAATAATAAAATATGATAAAGAAAGTAGTAAGACTGGGACAGCAATTTACTTTATTGGTCAAATAATTTCATTGGATAAATGTTAATTTTTTTTTTCGTTTATATATGTTCGGGCCTCCTGGGTGGAATCGCAACGCCTTTAGGGCCTATAAATTGGTTTAATTGATAAGTAATAGTTGGTGGTGGTTCGAAGTTTAAATGCATTATGGGGAGAATCGGGTCCACTTGTAAACGGGTTCATATAAATTTAAGCTGATGCTATACACAACCATGTTTAGAACAAGAAATTAATAACATCATAAATAAAACCCTTCAAAAGAAAAGAAAAAGTACTTAAGTTTAATTTATTTCAACGATAATTATGTCAACAATAAAACAATCAACTACAAATAATTATTGCTTCAAAATAAAAAAGACTAGACAATATGAAAGATAGACGTGAGTTTTAAATAGAAAAAAAATATATATTTTACTTCGAAGAATAAGCAAGACATCAATATTTCCGTGCAAGGGCTAATGTAATAATAATAATTAAACACGCAAGGGATAAACATGTATCCCGTAAAGTTCAAACAGTGATTATTCGGTAGTAATGTCTATACAAAAATCGCGTGGGAAGGGTTAAAAGAGTTGAAGCAACACATTGCAAAAGTGTTTTAAAAAATTAGTCATACAAGAAAGTGAAGTAAAAATATAAATATTTAAAAAATAATATTGTATTGATGGTGTGTGCATAGGGTTTAATAATGCAAGATGACCTGTAAGTCAAAACCTGTAGCGAACCCCATGAACTGTGGTCACATAAAACACGGATTCAAGAAATAACACATAGCAGAACTATGAAATTCAAACGAATATACAATAATAAAAATAAATATGCAAGAGAATAATAAAAATCATGAATAAAGTAGTAATAATAAGCTGAAGATACAAATAAAAAAAATATTGCAAATAATAATAGCTTTTTCATCCACGTGACGATGACAAGATTAACTCTAGTTTTCTTGATTCTCTTGTGTAGTTGTTGTTAGAATAAATAAAACAAAAAAAAAATATAAGTAATTATTTTGTTCCCTTCGAAAATTGAAAATTTTCAACACTCCGGTGGGATAACAACTATTTTCGATGTGTGGTTTTAAAGATCACTTATGCTATTAAATAGCCCTTTGAAAGTCCTACAAATTTTATTTTCTCGGAGAAAAAACCCTCGCTCTATAACCCTGATAAAAAAGTTTAATTTTATCTCAATTTTTAAGTGTTTTTCGCTATTAGTTCCGAAGAAAAAATATAGGTGGCGCTTTCGTACTATAGCCAAAAAATACCTCTTCTCCTGTTTTATAACCCTGATTAAGAAGTTCAAGTTTTTCTTAATTTTTCAAGTGTTTTTCATCATTACGTAAATTTTGAAATGAGCAAATACCTCCTCGGTCATTCTATGTTCCTGATACAAATCGAAAAATTTTTGAAAAAAAAAATTGGGAAATTATAAAATCGAAGAAGTAAATTTTAAATGAGCAAATACCTCTTCGGTCATTCTATGTTCCTAATAGAAATCGAAAAAAATATTGAAAAATTT